>JAIUZE010014741.1:0-31858 GCA_022085475.1 Heliosperma pusillum | reverse complement strand
TACAAGAAAACAAAAGCTATGTAACATTAAATCGTCGAGTAACTCGGAATCGTTACCTTAGCTAGACAAGTCAATTAGCACCAAAATAAGAAGTATAAACCAAGAAACCCTCCTACTAATCTTCACCCAAAATATACGAGTCTCCAAACTCGTCTTCAAAATTTTCCCCTATAATAAATGACAAAAAAAACATTATTAGAACTTAAACTTGATTTTCCATAAATTAAATGTTGAAAACGATTTTGACGGGATTGAAAATAAACCGTACTAGAAGATGGAGAGCGAAGAGGAGATTCTAGAAATATAAGTTAGGACGGATTTAATTAAGAAATGAAGGTTTTATGATGATTTTGCTCAAGAACGACGAAGAACGGATGAAGAACGACGAAGAACGTTCAAGAACGATGAAGAACGATTTATTTGATCTTAAATTGATGTGTTGTAAAATGAAAAGTTGTTAGTGAGTAAAGTGGGAGTTGGAGTGCCGTGTAATATAGAGCAAAATAGTGAGTTGGGTTTTGAAATTGCTGTTATGGAATTGACTCGGTATAATAATTATATTACCGTAATTAATTAGATATTAAGTTAATGGAATTAAATATCAAGATATTATGTTATTGTAATGAAAAGAAAGAAAATATCAAGGTCTAAGAGAGGAGGGAAAACCGTGTGGTTTGGTGAACAATCGGGTCTGATTTATCGATTTGCGTAATTTAAACTGACGGATCGATAAAGTAACAAATATCTAAGATATTTGTATTAGTTGAATCGAAACAAATAAAATATCTCAAGTGAGTGGAAAACGATGACATGGGCGTGTGACTCATGCCAAAGTCGAGTTTCGGTTTCCCTCCCCGTTTGGATATTTACGATGACTCGGGAATAGTTAAATGATGTTCGGAATTAAACCTTAAAAGTTATTCTTTAAATTCCGAATAAATTCAAAATAATTATATTAAATTATGATAAATCTAAATAAATCTTAATAAAAATAAATTAAAAATATTATTTTTTTAAATAAAATTTCGGTCTTCAAAATTACAAGGCGAGTCGGAAAAAGTCAACGAAAGTCAAAGTTGACTTAAACTCAAGAAAAGTCAAAGATGACTTAAAAGTCAAGAAAGGTAAATGACGACTTCAAAGTCAGAAAAGTCAAATGTCGACTTAAAAAGTCACAAGAAAAGTCAAATACGACTTAAAAGTCAAGAAAAGTCAAAGATGACTAAAAACGGGATTTTCATGAAATCTCTCAGAAATTCCAAATACGAACTCGGAATTTCAAAATACGACTCGAAACAATAAATTCTATTTTAAAAACTTAACCTTGCTGAAAAGTATCCTTAAGAAATTTTACTAGAAAAATTGGGTACTTTTCGGGTTGTTACAATAAATGGTACCCTATATATTCAGATATCACTTATCAGTACTGAAATTATCTAAGAGATGTTGAATTATATCGATATGGTTATGGAACCGATATGCATTTGCGCGCGGAGTTTAATGGACTAGAAAATGGGGATATTATATGCAAGTCCTAATTTTGATTGTCGACATATAATCTTTGATTATAAATGAGCTCATGGACCTGAAGTCCATTTATTGACCTAAAGTCAATTGAAATTATGAATATTGTAAAAGAAACTGTACAGTTTGCATTTTTAGTCATTATCATGTGCATATAGAGAGTAAGTTCAACATTGCATCGTAGTTTTAATATATACATTATTATTATTGCATTATTGTTAGACTATGTTGTTTAGAATTAGTTACATATCATTTGCATGCACATGATTAATTATATTGTTCTACTTTGATAAATGTTTAAAAGGAGAAGTATATTTTACTCCTGCGAGGATATCTCCCTGAATGAGCCTCTTATGAATGATCATCATTTGTTAAATGGTTGATCAATTGAGTTTTGAGAACTCGTGACAAAATATATAAACCTCTACAATACGATTGAAAGATATCGTGATTAGTTCCAAAATGGAACATCAAAACTCCTTTAGAGTTTATTTGATATCTCAACCTGAAGTTTGAGCATATGAGAATTGAGATCTGAATGAGTTTCTTGTTAAACACTTGAAATGCGTTTATGGTCCAGAAGTATCATAACAATTGAAAAATAATGTAGTCAAAGTCTACAATGAGGATATCAATCCAATGGTTTAGCAAAGAAAATTACTGAAGGTATTTAGTGGATTATTATTATCCAACAATTTGATTGCTTCTCCCGTAGAGATCCAATATATGGATGATTGCTACACACTTTTTCCCTTCGACTAGGTTTTTTTGTCCCAATGGGTTTTTCCTATCAATGTTTTTAACGAGGTAGCACTAAAAGCGCATTATTGATACGCTATAGTAATGATTGTTGAGATGACAATTGTTTTAGACATAATATTATGTTGAAAAGAATTGAAATTATTTTCTCTTATTTTTGGTGTATTACCTGAAATGAAGATCAAATGTCATCATGAATGACTACATCCAATTGTGAGTTCTAAAGACATATGAAGATTGATTTTGTTAAGGAATTATACTAACTAAAGATATCAAGTTTATCAACTATAATGGATTCTAGCTATTTAACGATCGAGAAGTTACGTCAAAGCATGATTCATTTGATGTTATATACAGTCATGTTATCATCAGGGGGAGTAGCACGCGCTGTACTCTTTTTCCTTATCTATGCTTTTGTCCCACTGGGTTTTCCATGGAAAGGTTTTAACGAGGCAGCTTGTTATGCGTGTTTGGAGATTATTGTAATCTTTTCCTTTCTAGTGTTTTTCCCATAGGGTTTTTCTAGTAAGATTTTTAACGAGGCATGTTCTTCACTAATGGACATCCAAGGGGGAGTGTTATGAAATATTATTATATGGATGTCCATATCTTATAGGATACTAAAATATATTATCTTATGGAAACTCTACCCCTATTGTATGTATATATATACCCCTTATAATGGAATAATAACACAGATCTGTCTCCTTACTTTCTCTCTACATTCTCTCTATAATTATCTCTCCCTTTTATTCACAACAACTTCCATATTCTAGGACTAGTGAAGGAATGTGTTTTGTGGTACGTCTTCTCAACAAGGTATAAACATATGATGCTCATGGAGATTAGGTAAAAAATTTAAATGGTATTTGATTCATGCGAAATGTAGTGGGTACTACCTACTGTACTAGGGCTAAACATTGTAATATAACACGCATGAGTATCATTGTCTTCCTAGCCGATGGATTGTATTAATTTTTCTCACTCATTGAGTTACAGATGAAAAACATATTAGATTAAAAACGAAGTAAATGATGAACATAATTCAATGATGTAGAAACCTAACTATTGATGAAAATTGTCTTGTGTAATACACTAATATAGGTTAATATTAAATAAACTATTTTGTTATAAAATATTATAGATAAAAATTAATTATATTAGTTTTATTATAAAATAACAAACCTATCCTTGAAATTTTCGCACAAAAAAGAAACTAACATGCTATTTCTTTTTATTTATATTTAAATATGATGGCGCCGAGATTCGGTGCCGCCGGGTGGCGTCCTATCGCCATCCAAAGTAGATTTGTGACGAAAATTTTGTCAAAAATGTCTGTCACTCACTTTTTTCACAAAAAGTGATTTTTGTTATGAAAGTTTTTTGTGATGGGAATTTCGGCCACATAACTAAAGTCCAGGTCAAAGTTGGATTCAACAAAAGTCAAGCTTTATCACGGAAATTACGTCACCAAAATTGACTTTTGAGACGAAATTTCTGTCACAAAGGTTGACTTATGCTGACCATACCAGAAACTCTAGGATTCAAGATTATTTGTAACAAAAATTCCGTCACAAAAGTCTATTATTATGACAGAATTTCCTTCACAACTCTTGTCTTACGTTGAGTTGAAAGACACTTGGTCAATAGAGGTCAAGATTTGTGACGGGCTTCCGTCACAAAAGTCAAGATTTGTGACGGAAATTCCAGTCACAAAAGTTGACTTGAAAGTCACTTGGTCAATAAAGGTCAAGTTTTATGACGGAATTTTGTCACAAAAGTCAATTTTGTGACGGAAATTCCATAACTAAGTTTGACGTTTGTTAAGTTTTTGTGACGGATTATCCGTCACAACTAAATGCTGTAACTGCTTGAAATAACAGCTACTTTTCCCAGCCACAATGGTTGTCGCATTGTTTCAAAATCGCTAAAAACTACAACAAAACATACAAATCCATCGACCTTAAAGCGTTAATCAATTTCAAGGTCGGCCGTAAAAGAGGGAACCACACAACAACACCGACTAAAAGTCAACAAGTCATTTACTTAAACTTAAATGTTAAAAGTCTTATGACATGTGTTTTCTAATACAACACATCTACTAAAAGGATTGTGTTTTTTTTTTTAAATACATTTCACAACCTAACACTATCTAACCTAGAGGGGTAACTTCTCGAGGACCGTAGTTGTGGCTGTCAACTGTAAAGTCGTATGTACGACATGGAGACGGACCAACTGCACACGTAGCATTTTCCGCCGTCTACCAAAACCTCTTACTTATTAAGAACGCATCCGTACGATCTTATATATTCTTTTGGAGACGGAATTGCTCGCGATTACTGTAACACCCTCATATACCTCCCTAGCACATCGCGATGCTACTATCTCGATTGCCCGAGGTAGTACATATCAAATAGACCATCAGAGAACATACTTATTAAATCAAATGTTTAAATCAAGTTACACCATTCCAAATGCAGACGACACACCGTCGTAACAATTGTCCAACTAATAAAATAAAGACAATGAATGTAATGTCTCAGACTTAAATCATCAATGCGGAAAATAAGACTCAACAGCGGCAATCCCAGCAACTCCCCAACGCAATTTCATCGAATTACCTGTTGAACACCTGCTCACCATTTCCTAATGGATCACAACAATTTTAGAAAACAATACGGGGTCAGTACTCCATAAGCCGATCAATGTACAAGACAACAAAGTAACCGTCACAGCAACAAAAACTGGAGGTTCACCACATCGGTCACCTTAGTAGCATCAGGTTACCACCCTGACCTTCAGAAATCGGAAGCCCACCGCAGCGGTCACCTCAGCAGCATCAGGTTACCACCTCTGACCTGCAAACCGCCTATTGATTCCAGACCGCAACACTGAAGATCGAAATTCCATATTACCGCAGCGAGATTCCCGAAACATTAATGTGCACATCCCCCTTGCAGCCGGAGAACTACGAGAGGAGAACTTGGGGTGTGGTCCGTTTCCCGGCGGACCACCAAATAGTAACCAAGCATCACAACTCCACTTCCTACCCAAACACCATCATAATCACCATAGTGACCATCACCATCATCACCACAATAATAACCATCATCATCATCACAATAATAACCAATACCATCATCAACAAGTCAAACATCTCATGACAAAGCTTAACATATAAAATATTGAGTAGGAAATCCCTCCTTGTAAGCAAATACACAATAAGCACAACACAATCAAAATATTTCCTCTTACAAAATTATCTCCTCCTATTGTTATCTTTGATATATTACCTTAGGAAACTGAGATGGTAACAATCTTAGTTAACCAGGAATATCTTGCTAAAAGCTCTTGGATAAATGGGGTTGGAGTGGTGTCATTGAAAGTATTATGTGATTTTAAAATTTATTAATGTGTTTAATATTTGACAAAATATTTTCAATATTGTTAATTGTGTTACTCCTTTATTTCGAGTTAATTGTTATCTATTTTAATTTCAGGTATATTGCTCAATTTTTATCTACTTTTAATTTTAGTAAAGCTTACACAAGTTTGCAAGTGTACATCGAACATGTACAAGTAAATATGTGAGAGAACCAACTTTTGGTTTATCATTATTTTATTTAGATTATTATGATTAGTTATAATGAGAGTTATACTAGTAGTAACCGTCTTTTAAAATGTCGTAATTACTAATGGGTCTTAATTTTTAATGTGCATTTTTTTACTAATATTGTATACTACTTTTATTTTTTTCTGAATCGTTTGTCTCATTTTCCCCCAACTAGTATTCTTTAATTAGATTGTAACACTATGAACATGAATATTCTTGCGATTATATTTTATGTGTAATTTTGTATGATCTTTGATTTAAGTAGAGAGCTGATCAAATCCAGTGTGAATCTTCATGTTGTAGGGAGTATATAATTTACGGTATTATGATATTCCATTTTATCTAACATACTTTCCCATTCAACTCCACTCTACCAAAATTTTTTTTCACATTTGCCGAGAAGAGTTTTGCACGGTAAATATCGTTAGCTACGTGTTTGCAAAAATTATAAAAGTTAGATATTAATAATGTACTCGTAAAGACGAATCAAACAAGATCACACATGAATATATTTTTTACTTATATATTGAGAGAAAATTGCAATTATATGATCGCTAGTAAATAGTGTAAAAAAAAAAGTGGTAGAGTGGAGTTGAATGGAGGAAGTATATAATAAGATGATGAGTTAGAATGGACGAGTTTAGTAAAGGGAAAGTAATATTTTTAAAAAAGAAAATGACTAGTAATTTTTTGATAGTAAAAGTGAGAAATAAGTTTATTGTTTAGAGAATGTATTGGTACACGTAATAATTTTTTTATTTTCTCATTTGTGTTCTTCAAAATTTTTATTTCCAGGTATACCCCTTATATTTTGCACGAAAATGAACTTTGATTTTCATAATTTTTGGCTCCGAGTTTAAAAAATGGATTTTTTTTCACATCGACCGTCTTTACGAGATCTTTGGTTTGAGAAAAAAAAAATTATCGTGTTTTGAAATCGTATCCTGAATTTATGGTCAATCAAATTTTATTTGGTAAAAAACATTGATTAGCCATAATTTCCGTCTACGACAAAGATTATGCTGCCCCAGTTGTAGGCCTTAACCCAGGAATTGGTGGGTCTTGCTGCAGCTCTGTTCTCCGGGAGTTTAGAAAAGGTGATTTTTTTTTTCAAACTAGCGATTTCGTACAAAATGGGTTATATCGGGTTAGCCTACCCTTTCGGGCCGTGTTGGGTTCGGGTCGTTATCGGGTATGTTCATTTGGGGTCACATGATGTATCGGGTCGGGTCGGGTTTGGGCCGATTCATTATCCGGTACGATGATTTTATCACAATAGTTCAAGTCTGGACCATTAAATTTTGTTTTTAACTATTATTTGATTTAGTATTTTTAGTCAAACTTATCAAATCTAAATACTAAATCACTTTCATTTTAATTAATATTAAGCTTAATAATTCTCAGGTCATCAATTTAATTGGGTCAAAATCGGGTCGGGTCAGATCGATTTTGGTTCGCAAAATTCTCGGATTCCATCAATTTGGGTTTGCTCGAATTCGAGTTAGGTCAAATATGTAAGCTCTATTTATACCTTTTATGCACATTAAAAAAAAAATTTGTGAAAGACGGAGGAATTTCAGAAATCAATCTTATTGATCTCCACGCATAAAAATACATTGTTTATAATAATAGTTCCGCACAAAAACGAACTTCATCTCTCACAACTAATTAGTAGCCTAGTAACAAGCTCAATCTCAAAATATTGTTTTTCCTATTCCTAAACTAGGTAGATTTCCACCTATTTCTTCGCACTCTTATCTATCTTAAACAAAAATATATGAGAGAAAAAAAAAAAGTAAAATACTAGTGCAATATTATATATTAATATTATTAATATTATTATTATTATTATAATTATATGGAATGCACTAATTATTAAAAACCCCTAAGGAAAACTATGAAGAACAAGCCAATCCACAAGAAAGAGCCATCAAAAGTATAGCCCCTTCTTCTTCATCCCTAGGGAATACTCTTTGAGAAGAATTAGCTTTAGAATAACTCTTGCTTCTTGAACTCAATGCAATATCTTCAAAAGAATGCTTTTCTTCACTGCGATAATGATTATCGACAAAAATATTATTATTATCTCCGTTATTATTGTTGTTGTTGTTGTTAGTAATATAGTTATTATCATTGTAGCTCCAAGAAGTATTAAAAGTTTTGCTTCTTTTCTTAAGTGGCAACTTATTTTCTGAAGATATGTCTTCAACAACAAGCTTTGGAGGTTCGACAATGGTTGATGAAGTTATTATAGTAGTATCCTTGGTAAATCCTGCAGTTGCTGCCGCCATTGCTGCCCTTCTTGCTTTCCTTTGTCTTATACCACATGCATTACAAAGAGACTGCAGCAAAACACATGTATTTAGTTATGTCGTTATTCAATGTGTTCCCTTCATCGAATGAAAAGACTAGTACAAATGTACATTCTATTATTAATTAGGTACAAATGAGTGTTACTTTTAACACTGTAGAAACTTACTTGTACCCTTCGTCCCTTCTTATATAAAGATCACGGGCATCCCGCTCCATTTAACCACCCGTTCAGGCCATAAGATAAGCAGGTACGGGTAATGCATTTTTTTAAAAATTTTTAAGGTTTTACTCCCAAACATGCAGCCCCAATGGCCAACCCGCTTGTTCGTGGGCCAAAAAGTCAAAGTGAGTCAGACTTGAGTCAGGCCTAAACCCGAATTTAATTGCCTCTACCTTCCTTAATAGTTTGGATCAATAAGCTTCCCTTAGTAAAGTGTGACACTTGTAACATGTCTTTGCTCTCGTCTGTACGTTGGACTATAGATATGAGATTTAGGATGCAAAATTGATGTGATACTCACATTATTTTGTACTCTTATGATTTTAGTTTTTATTTCTTTTGTTCAAATTTGGAAGATAATTAGGGTGTTAAAAAATAAAAATCACAAAGAAAAAAATATTAGGTTATCAGTCGCAACCCTTTGTCATTGGCTACAACTACCCATGGACCCATAGCCACAAGCCTCAGACGGGGACATAAGAAAGGATTGTTGATCTTTTTTTTTTTTTTCTAGCGAACGGATCATTTAATTCGATACAAATTTATAAAAATAGGAAAAAAAATCTGATTAAAAAAAGGTCACTAATAATAAAACGGGTTATATCATCAAACTTGCTCATCTAAGACAAATATATTGGTCTGCTTTTCTTTTATTCTTAACTACTTGACTCGTCTTAAACTTAAGATGGATAATACCATTTGAATGAAAATTTGTGAAAACAATTGTTGATGTTAGGATTTAACCCTCATGTTCTTTTCCCCAATTTCCTTGTAGATAGGTTAAAATAGTATCAATTTGAAGATCTAATCCTACATCCGTGACAGATAACCTACAATAGACATACTCGTATTTAGTTATATCTATTTACCATATTATTAAAGTACTATTCTTGCTGTGGGTATTACTCTCTTCTACAGTATTCATGTAATCTTAAACGTGTTAGACAAAAGCTATTAGCTATCAAGCCTCGATACCACCCAATGACGCTTTATAAATTCAAATTGCTGAACTTATAATTTCTTGGGTATTGAGGTCTGGGGACATAAACTGAATATAGTTGTATAAGTATGATAGATTGATAGGTCATAGTCCCAAAAGATTGGTATGTATTACTATGTAGGGATCATAGATTTAAATAGTAGTTACTCCCTTTGTAACAATTATTTGTTTATTTTTTTCTTTTAATTATCTGTGAGATTTCTTTAATCAAAGACAGACAGACATAATGCTCAAAAATTTCCTATAGTTCCATTATTAAATCAATGGTTGTGTATTCTATCTTGAAACAAATTATAAGTTTTTCTGAAAGAAAAAACAAATTATAAGTAATACTCCCTCTCATTTAATTAGTTCATTACGTTTAATTAAAACACTTATCCAACATAAAAAATGGAATAAAAAACAATGAGGGAGTAAGCAAAAGAAGTTACCTTAGGGCCTTGAGGTCCACTTCTCCAAAGTGGGGTAGTAGTGGTGTGACAATCCGAACACATTCTAATGCCATTGATACTGTTATTAGCTTCACGATTGCGTGCGCCCTGGTTCATGTTACTTTGCTGGTAAGGTTGCGCGGTGGCAAGGTGGCGATGATCACGGCTGCCCTTGTCATCTCCCAAGACCTTCTTACATTTCGCGGCCGCTAGGGTTGTTTTTTGCAAAATCCTTATCTTTGAAGGTTTGCATTTTTTGGGCTTCTCATCATTTTTTATGATGTCAATCTTATGATCTCCTTGATCTCGATTATCATAAGGATAAACAATTGGTTTGTGACCATGTGATAGGATCAACTTCTCAACAACCTGATACATGATTTGTAAATTGTTATTCTCTTTTACCCTATAGTAGTACATATATGGAGTAAATTATGTTGATTTAGTATTAGTATATAGTATAAGAATAGTTTTTAGTTAGGGTTAATTGAATACAATAATCATACATTCATAAACACGTAGATTTTAAATAAGGAAATAGAAGCACATAATTTATGGCTTGGAGGTCAAGGTAAGTTGGTTCACAGTCCACCATATCTAAAATAATTCTACAAATCTTATAATTTCCTAATGTAATCTTCAAAATATGTAAAAATAAGATTATTATGACTCATATACGATCATTGTCAAGTACTCCGCCTATACAGTTGAAACATTAGAATTCGACGTTAAAATTAAAATATGTATATAACTAGATGAAGAAATTCTCTAAAAGATGTAATTGCAATCTATGATCCTCTATTTTTCCAAAAAAAAAAAAAAAGATCGTCTATACACATTTTGGCTTTGTTGATAGAGTCGTGATGTATATTATTGGTGAGTCGTGACTCGTGACTCGTGACTCGTGACCTATAACACCAATACCTCCTAAAGTCCTAATAATTCCATTCACTACCCCTAACAAAAATTGTGATCCTCTATAACTAGTATATACTATTCTCTCTGCCTCAGTCAATAATTTGCAATTACTTTATCTTTTTCCCTAACAAAATAAAGTAAGTGTAAGCAATTCACTGGACAGAGGGAGTAGTATGAACCAAATTGGATCATTTCATATGACATATTTTATCGGTTTTAACAACGATCGATGAAAACTAGGTTAAAAACAAAATATGGATGGTATATGTAAGTTCTTACTTTTTCTTGAGTACACCTCGAGTAATCCATGGCTAAAAATTGAGTATTACCATGGCGGTTCTCCAAATTCGAGCCCGAAAAATAGGTATTATTAGAGTTTGTAACATGATCATGTACATAACCTATGATTGTTGGTAGGCTAAGTTGTTGATCACCCTTAAGTTCTAGGAAAGGAAACGAAGAGGACTGTTGTGGGTTCATGTAAACTGGACTCATAACTTGAATAATAATATGATTTACTAAGAGATCACAAGATAGAATTAGTTGAATGGTTTATTGGTGAAAAAAGGCTGAAAAGTAGTCTGAAATTTTCTGATATTAATGTTGTTATTTATAAGGTAAAAGTGATCATATCATATATTATATGAGGAGAAGAGAGGTAGTATATGTATATAATGTATATAAGCCATTCACGTGACTTGTTGTCATACAAGACACAATATGGTAAATAAGACATAAAACTTTAGAGGTGTTGAGTGCTACAACTCGACCCTATAATGACAAAAGTTCTTAGTCCATATCTTTTTTTCCCCAACCCTTAACGTTAATTTTGCAAGGCAAATCGCATGTTTGATCAATCAACTTGTTGTTGCTCAATTAGGAAAACTATATTGCAATCTTTGGTATATTTGGTGTTGGCTACTCGAAATATTATTTTATTAACCAATGAAGATCTTTATTTTATTTCAGGAGGTAATCTTTTAATTTGTCATTTTTTTATTACCTTAAAATTAATAATGGTTAACCATAATAATATGTGGTAGAATATTATATTATATATATGTTTCATATGAAATAGTCGAGTATGGCCCAATGTTATTATTATTGTCATTTTATTTTGGATAGATGAAGTGGGTAGAATCAAATCGGTAGCATGACATCGTAATATTCTGCTACAAATAACTCACTAGATTATTATTTTTATACGTAAAAACATATAATTACAGATCAAAACACATGTTTATAAATATTTATCCATAAAATATTGATAACAATAATGATTTAAGTATCATTATGTGAACATGTTTCTGCCACTTACTCGAACTTCAGGTTTTAAAATGTCATTATATAAATATATATTTATTTTGTACGATAAAATCAGGTCGTAAAATCGTATTCCTACCTCTAAGTTTTTAAAAATGAATATGATCACAAGATTGTACAACCATGAATAAAAACATAGGATTGGAATCAATCAAGCGTATTTGGATGGTAAAATATATCGTAGGATCAAATCGAGTTTCTTGATAAGCAATTTCCTGGAAACGTTATACAAGTTTCCCCAAACGTTTTAACAAACTATTTTTCTATGTTTTTTGGTACTTTCTTTTTCATTCACTCTAGTAATTTTTTCTTTTTATTAATTTCCTTGACCTAATGTTACAGTTATCAAAACTATTTATGAATAAATCGAACGGCTAACAACCAATAAGCAAAAAAAAGTTACTCATAATGACTTACAACTCTTACAGCGGAAGTCAAACTAATAAAAGGAAAAATGTATAACTATAGATGTTTACGTGAAGTTCAGCTATATCTATCTACTCAGCCACTAAAAGAAACTCGTCTTGTGTTGGCCCATTCGCGTACAGGCAACCACATCCACCATCAGCCATCATAACGACCTATATATAACATTGTTCCCCTGTATGACTGGAAATATCGTATGGATGTCGCAGGACAGTAATTTGAAAAGGATTTGTACACACAAACACGTCAGGCAAAGATTGAGTAAGGCGACCCAAACTAACAATTATATATAACCATACTGAACAGATTGACTTCCCCGTATAAAATACTCACTAACCATGACAAAACTAATAAAAACCAAATTCTATTCTCATATGTAAATTTAAATTCTCACAATCATGTGTGCACACCTCTCTAGGGCCTTTCCCACAAAAGGAGAGCCAAGAGGAGGATCCACGATCAACCGGAGCCGCATTTGACTTCCGATCACATCGATGCTCTAAACAAAGATAATGGGAAATCATACATTGGCCTCGATAATAACATAGATGAGGCGACATCTCACACCAACCTCGATCATATCAAAATCCATCGTCCTCAATATCCAATTCTCATAATCCTATAAACAACCAAAGACATAGTATTACCATTCTTTTACTGAATAAAACGGTCTCAAAATCTCAATTACCAAACAACATCCAACCGTCCCCAATATACAATCAACATATTCAATTTGTACACAAAAGTTAGTAAGGATTCACGCATACATGGCTAGCACAACAAATCATCAAAAAAAACATACGAATACTTCTTATAGATTCAGATCCTACAAACATATATACATATACTAATTATAATCTGTCTTACAAGAATAAACTAGGATAGTTTATTATTATTCTACCCAAAATCTGAATTCCACCAATTTGATTAAACTATGGCAAAACCTAAAGAAAAACTTGTTGAATTATTGATTAGCATTAAATATTACCACAAGGATTGGAATAAAGCACTTGAGCTAAAGTCGACAAATTTTAATACTCTATATTATTTTTAGAGGCTACTCGACCGAGAAGAACAGTGGAGGACGGGGCTAGATCCCTGCCTTTGGCAACTCGGCCGAGTATACTAGCCCCTCAATCGAGTTGGTCTTACTCGAACGAGTTCCTCAAGCGACTCGGCCGAGTGCCTCGGTCCACTAGACTGATTCGCGTTGATATGAGACGATTATCTTTATTTTTTTCTCTTTTTTTGTTGGTTAGTTCATGGGTACCTATAAATAGACACATAAGGTACCGTATTTGGATCCATGCTTCCCAAACCCATCATAAACCCTAGCCTCTATGTAACACCCCCGATTTTAATAAAGTCGTTGTTTTTGTAATTCTATTTATTTTTATTGGTTAAAATATTTTGAACAGCTAATTTATTAATATTTTTTACTTTTATGAGAATTCCATTTTTATTTTAGTTGGGTAAAAATCGCTTTGATTTAGACCGAATAAGGTGATGTTTTGGATTCTACGCTAAATTTGAGTGAAAACCCAGCCCGTTTAAATTATGGGTCAACTCTAGTCTTTTTTTGTAAGTATATCTTACTTTGGTTTTCATTTCTCAAAATTTCATATTTTAAAGATGATGTATTTCTTATCTTTTTGTTTTAATAATTGTTCTACTTTAGTCTTTGGACCATATGGAGTGGATTCTTGGCTTAAAGGTGGTGTTTTAGAAGATTTAAGGTAATGTAGACGGGTTACTCGATTTTAGGGTCAACTCGACTGAGTTTTGGTCTGCTCAGTCGAGTTGACTAGTCACTCGACCAAGTTAGTGGTCACTCGGTCGAGTAAGTGTGTGACTCGATCGAGTAGGGGTATTAATGTCTCAACCGAGAGCCTTTGAACTCGGTCGAGGAGGTTCACTCAGTCGAGTAAGTTTTACTCAACCAAGTAATTCGCGTGTTCAGCTATTTCAAAAATCTTATTTTTATGATCGAGCAAGGTGTTATGTTGTGATAATTCTTATTCTACCATCTTATCTTTATCTCTCCTCATTTAATCTCTCTAAAACCCTCCCAAATCTTAATCACTCACCTTGATCATCTTAATCCTTCATTTTCATTCTTAATTAATGATCATTTAGCTTACATATTTGATTATTCTTCTACCTTTCTCCATTATTCTTTGGTAAGCATCTTACCCTTCTCATCTTCCTTTTATCTCTTATTTTGGGGATTTAGTTGGGTTTGGTTAGGGTATTTCGTATTTCTAGTGTTTAGTGTTATATGTGAGCTAGTTTAGTAGTATTAGTTTAGTTATTGATAGAATTAGTAGCGATTGTTATGATTACAATTGTTGTAGGTGAGGTTTTTGATGAAAGGACCTTATCTTCATTCTACTTGTTGATTGTGATGGATATGATATCATGATTCCACTGATGAAGATTCATGTGATTGGATTACTATTTGATAAAGGGACCTTACTCAGTTGATCTATATGCGATTGGTCGATTGATTTTTTTTTGTCATACAGTTATGACATGTTGACTGGAGTTGTGGTTTTGGGTTTTGGTGACTGTGGTCACGGTGTTTGGAAATATTTTATATGGATCTGTGGCGGGATACCGGCTGCATAGACTCTATGGGTTGCTCTTCATGGGCTCGCCATGGAAGAGACAATGCACGTGACGTGGTTATGACCTGGGTCTGGTGGTGACCTGCTACGGTAGGGCCCATTGTGTCTAAAGCGTGCCCTGTACACGGTGGTGTGCTAGTTGACGACACCGCAGTTTGTGATTTTGGAGAGCTACTTGTTGGCAAACGATATGTGTGATGATTGTCTTGCGATTGCACTTGGTATTGCTTATGTACTTGTTGACTGACTATGTTTTGGAATTATTTTATTACCCTACCGTGATCCTTTTATTTTCGGCGAATGGTGAGTAGATGTCTAGCAGGTATTATTGATATGATGATGACTAGGGACTATGACGTTTGGATTGGATACGACCGACGATTAGCATATTAGTTTATAGATGAGTTCTATTTATTTTTTGTTTAGTCGACCGTAATTTGTATCTTGGACATTTATATACTTAATGTTATTTAAAATTGTGTTTTGAGATTATTGATTTGTTATGTACTACCTCGGGAAGTCGAAGCCTTAACACTCCGTCCCACTCGGAAAGCCTAGGTTAAGGCTTCCGAGAAAGGGAAGGTGTACCTAAGTTGTATTAGAGCGACGGTCTTCAAGCCTAAAACCAATGAACCCAAATAAATTTAGAGGGTCAAATAAAATAAACCTGATGTAAATTTGTAGGGAGCTCCTTCTATGTTGGTCTTGGATGAGTAAGCGCCCTCATTCCAAGATCTCGGCCCCTACAAGTTGGAAACGATCACTACGAGGAGTGTATTAAGGGTGGCGATGATTTGCGATGTGTGATAGTTATGTGTAGTTGTGACTTATGATGATGTGATAATGGTTGGTGTGACCAATTTATTGGTATGAATGATTTTCATATAGTAATAATATGTGGGTATACTTTTGAGGTAATGCAAATTATAATGAAATGCGGAAAGTAAGACGATTGTGTGGTAAATTGGACATCTATATACCTGGATGATGATTTATACAATGAACTCAATAATCCATAATTATGTTAATTGTGGATATTAAATCGAAATTTTGGTTTCAAATTTGTATTTTTTTGAATGATAGAGTTTATGTGATTGGAAATATCTTTGAATACTGAATTTGTGCAAATGAAATTGACATAAATTTTATTAATCATGATTTTTTAGATATATGCTTCTTAAGGGTCATATGTTATAATTGGAGTGTGGCATAATGTAGATTGTATAATTTTTTTAAGTAAAGATTGGTACTTTTACATTTATATTTATCTTGAATGAGTGAAATCAGTTGAATGTTGTTGATTACAATAATTGTATAATAATATTGTCAACATTCTTGAATTCCATTTCTAGATTGTTACTAATAAATGCCACTAGTAAAATCAAAAGTGTCATATTTATATATAATATGTATAATATGTATCACAATGGATTTATGCTTGCGCGGTAAAAAGAATTTAAATCGGTTTATTTTGCTTTATCTTAACATACAAAGGAACACGTTAGTCATAAGCGACCGAAAATGTTCACATTGCAGCATCCAAGGAAGCCAGGACAAGCGGAAGAAGTCTATTTCGACCAGTACTCAACTGAGTAAGTGCCTTACTCGACTGAGTCGCCCAGTTATTCGACCGAGTAATTTCGGGTTTGGATTTTCAAATTTTGGACAAATTGGCCACTCGACCGAGTACACCCCACACTCGACCGAATTTTTTTCTACTCGACCTGAGTAGCATTTATTCGAGCGAGTGTCCTTTTACTTGATCTAGTTCCTTTTTAATCGACTAGGTAACCTCAGATCTAAACCGGAAATAACAATTTTACTCTAGATAGCTCTATCGTTTCCTCATTTCACACAAGCTCTTCTCTAGCCCTAGAAATCTGAAAGTCCATTGTTATTGAACTATTGTAGCTTTAGTCGACTTAATCTATTTTGGAATCATCATTTTCTTCATCCCTAATAAATTTTATAGGTAAACTCTTTGTATCCTCTTGTTGTTCTTGTCCCGAAATCAAAATTTCTGAGAGTTAATTCTCTACATCCTATTATTGTTAAACCTTGTGGTTTTTTATTGTTGATTGTTAATATTGCATAGTAATTCCGAATTTCGGTCCTTATTGGTAATACTTACCGCATAAAATTCCTTATTCTCCTATATTTATAAAATTTGGGTATAATAACGAAATCCTATTTCAAAAAATTAGGGGCTATAATATGTTTTAGTTGTTTTTAATTTCCTTGTTAGTATATTATGAATTTATGATAATTAGATGCCTCATAAACTCTCCAACGTTCAATTTTGGGTAGTTGTAGATATTTACATATCTTTTTCTCCAAATTTAGTGTGTTGGAGGAATTTGTCTCTAATTCCTTGTCAAACTTGAGCTTCTTGTGTTTGTTGAAAGTATTGGTAGAAAATCTCCCACTTTACCATCTTATTGCTTGAATTATTCATATATAAAATAAATTCCTCTTATAACCATTGTTTTTGTTCAAATCTATGATAATAATTTAATAGCTCATATATTCTTACAATCAAAAAATTCAAGTTTGTCAAATCTTATATCCTCCTTGTTGTGGATTAATTGCTTTTGTTGACAATCTTTTCTTGTGATTGACCACTCAAGTTTCTCCAGGTCATCCTTGATTCTGAATTCTTGTGCGATGTTGATCCTCTACTATATTGCTCGTTATGAGAACCCATAAATAAGTCATGTTCATTCTTTGTTGTTGTGTGGTTCCTAGAATGGTACTTGGAACGAGCAAGCGAACAAGGAATGCAAGGGCACGCCGGGAAGTTGTTGAAAAAGAACCAACATAGTCCCCAAGAGCGTCAGGTTGTGCCTTCTGTAGCCACATATCCGGGTGTGGTCTCTCGAGATGAAGATAAAAAGAAGAATTTGAAGCGCTTATGTACTGTTCGATGATGCCAACAAGGTGCGTGGACCAAGAATTCTTGGAGTCAATGGACTTTAAAATAGATGTGGCGCATATCTTCAAGAAATCGGGACTTGGAGTTGTAAAATCTTTCAGAGTTTTTCGTATAAGGAACTCACCTTGGAGTTCCTTAGTTCTTTCAGTTATGTTACGGGTGACAAGAAAATCTTCTTTCGTATCAAGGGGGTGGAGTACAACTGGAATTGTGCGGGGTTGAGAGCCGCTTTGGGACTTGGGAAGGATCGCAAGGACTCTTTCAAAACATTTCCTCTCACATAGAAGGACGTGCCTTTATTTTCCTTATTGACGGATGGTTCAAACCACAAGGTTAGCTAGATGCACTTGAGTGATGTGATTATCCCTCTGCCGCCTATCCTTGAGGATTCTAGGGAGTTTGTTGTTTTGTCATCTGGACCACAACAAGATTAATACCAACGAGTTGTTCCTTCTCTCTTCCTACCTCAACTCGACCCCCGAGAAGCGTTTTTTAATTAGCCTGTGCGTGATGGTTTGTATCTGTTTTAAGAAAATGACGAGTCCAAGCAAGTGTTCGTTGGATTGTAAGGCCTTAGTGACCCTTAATGCAAAGATGGCAGCCGGTTTTGTTCCGGGTCAGGTGACAAGCCTATATCTAAGGAGATGACTACATTTTGAGAGGCTTATTATGTGGTTCGTACCATTACGTTGGTGCGGACGATGAATGATAAAGTATTTACGTGAAAGGTGGATTATGATCTGTGGGTTGGTTTTGAGCCCGAGAGTGAGGATGAGAAGTTCCCGGAGGTTGACACTCTTACGGATTATGGCAACGCTTGAGGGAGTAGTGGACAACAAGCTTTCGTATGATAGACCGACACCTCCTTCTAAGACTTGTGTGATTCCTCTCGAGGAAATATACTTTTGGAGACCCGGTTCAGCAGCTGGACCCCAAGTTAGCCCGACTGCCGAGACCTAGTTCATGCCTTCTTCATCCACCTAGGAAACCCAACGAAGAGAGTTGCAGAAGACGCCTCAGTTTTGGTCCCAAAAGCCCCCATCGCTTTGGTCTCATGAGCCCTCTAATATGCCACCGCGTGAGCGACTGATCGTGCTTGTCGCGAGCCCGATACAAAGATAAATTACCCAGACTAGGCTAATAACAAATTAATATAATTAGGTAAGTAGGGGTCGATTTTCAGAGAGATGGTGTTTCCTATAGAATGTGAAGTGTCTCGCAATTAAGTTCTATCTAACGAGTTTCTGGGTTATGGGTTTATGATGTCTAAACTAACAAAAAGCATAATTGAAAACAAAATAAAAACAATTGAAGATGAAAACAATAAAGCAAATGATGAATTAACAATAATGAAAAGCATCTAGGGAAGTAGGTTCACACATGTAGATTGACATATTGATGCAATTGGATTTAGGATATGCAAATAATTCATTGTGAGTTCGTAAGAATGATGTGTTCATTACAATCATAGATCAGATTGTCTAGCAGGCTTTTAGGCAATTTACTAGGTCTTAATCCACCATGTCATGCTTTGTCTATTCAATTCTCGTATCTCTACCTTGGAAAAAAATTCCATGCTAGTCAATGATTTTGATCAGGAATCGTCAACTATCGTTATAGTCCAAACATGCATAGACACAATCTTTTAAAAGCACAATTTCTTTTATCCAATTAACATCTTTTAATCAATCTAACATGGCTACCCTACACCCTAGAAAGGTGACTACTCACTCATGATTATGTTTATATCTAAGATGATGGTGATAATGAAAACTAGGATAGACATGTTTACAATAATTTAAAACTCTCTATGTGGCGATTATAACGACGCTAATTGATAATCTAAGAAATGAAATTACGATTATAACAACACAAAAATGAATCTAAGATAATATGTATGGAAAATAACATTAAAATAGAAAACAATAAGGATTTAAAACAAGAGATAAAATAGAAATACCTAGGTGAAGATCAACAACGATAGTGATAACATTAATAGAAATCCCTTGCATACAATAACCGTTCCTTGAATTACAACACTTGTACCCAACAAAGTAGATTACTAAGATTGAAATTCTTATTGATCTAAGCTAAAGTTTTGATGTATAAAGGACAGAAATAAACTAAGAACTAAAGATGAAAAGAAGAAGAAAATGATCTAAACTAGAATTTCTAAACTAAAGAGAAATGTAAGAAGAGAAGAAAGGACGAGAAGAGGATTGTGTTGTGAGATAATTGTGTGTTGTTGTGTGGCTGGAGCATCCTTTATATAGCATTAGGGTTTCGTGGGGAAGGGATCGAGCATTGAACATATAAGACAAAAGGAGGAAGTTGAAGCAATTTGCTCGAAGCAGCAAAGATCCCCGATCGGGTACACACTTACCCGATCGGGTAAGTTGTCATCTGGGTCCTTTGACTCTCGTTTTATCTTTCTTTGCTCATGACTTGACTTCCATCATCCCCCTTGACCTCTTGAGTTGGGTTTGTTTATAGGGTTTGATATAGAATGATGAATCCTTCGCCTAACTGAGTGATCTTCCAACAACTGCGACATCGTCTTTACTTCTTCTCTCTTTTGAATTAGTCAACCTTCTTGAAATGTCTTCGACATGGTCAAGCTTGCTTCTTCAAATCGTCGGGTTCTAGGCAAATGCTCGAGAATATAGAAAAAGGGCGTAGAAACGTCACTTTTCCTACAAAACAGGTTAGAACATAGGAATTTGCCTAGAAGACGATATTAGCTCATAAAGTGGCTTAACAAAGCACAAATGATATACAAAACCGAGCTAAAATGGGGGTTAAAATCATACAAATATTCACTTATCAAACTCCCCCAAGCTAAACCTTTGATTGTCTCCAAGCAACATAACGAACAATACCAGGACAAGGGTTTCAAGCATTGGATATTACACCATCAAGAAACAAATCTCAACGTAAAACTTTGAAAACATAATGAATCATAACCCAAAAACAACGTGGTAAAGAATGATACATAAACATGGCTGAGATATATATAACGGCGTAGCGCAAAGAATTTCACTACAGATTTTCGGCTCTTGCATGATCTTTTGACAAATGGGCTCTCACGGCACACTCGAACACTTATTGCATGTAAAAGGTGATTTCTTTATGTGTAAATGTTTTTGAGACACTCACCTATCTACGACTTATGAAAATGTGTCCGCAGTCTAATATGGTAAACAATTCAAAACACAAGTCAAAGATCACAATGCACATAGAAAAGAAGCCGGAAAAATAAGAAGAAGGCTTTGGGAAGTGGGTGAAAGGTGGACAAATAGTTATGGTCAATGTGAAGGTTAGAATGAGCTAGCTACTGACCAATGATAAATGAATACTCAATCCAAACTTTCGGTTAATTCCCCAGAAGACGAAAAACGAAGCCAGACTGAACAAGTGGCTTATTACGCACGAAACACAAGGGTAAACTCCTTCTAACATTGAATTGACATTTTGAGGAGATACTCACAACTTCTTCTTTTATTTCTTTTTCTTTCTTCTTTTTCGATTTTTCTTTTCTCTTTTTTTCCTTTTTTCATTTTTTTTTTCTATTTTTTTCTTTTTGAACATATTATCACTTCTTGAACATTGTCGTTCTTTTAATTTCACTTTGACATCAAGGAACAAAATCTTCTCAAAAGAGCACCCATACACCATAGTCTAGCTACTAGCCCAACAAGGTAGGCAGTTTTTATATGTAGCTATTATCTTTGTGAAGCATTTGTATGAAGGGGCTAATTTTGAGGTGTAATTCAAAGTGAAAAAGGCTTCAAATCTTAGTGAATCATGAATGAAATGCTTATAGAAATGAATGAGAACCATACTTATGCATTTTGACATGACACACATCACAAGGAGAACTACACACACCTAGATGAGACTGGGTATGGATGTACCAGTCTAAGGAGGTTCTACCTTACAATATATGTAACTTGCCAAATGTCAAGATCAAGCGTACTCATCTATAGATTCATTCTATGCCTACTGTGTACAAGACATCCCCATGTATGCAAAATTCAATAAATATTGAATCATTATCTTTTGAAAGCTCTAAGTTTGGGAAATATAACATGATAGCATAGTAAACAAGAAAGCAAAGCATGAAAAGCATTAAATGACGTTCAAAATGTTAAATTTTCTCTTTTATTATTCAAAATTTGAAAAATATAAACAACTAAAATGCAAAATGGGAAAATGCAATCCCTCCCCCAAGCTAAACATCACATTGTCCTCAATGTGAGCACAAAGATAAAATATGCAACGAGATGTTTAATGGGAAGAAGGGTAAAAAGGGAAAAATGAAAGAAGAATGAAGCTTACTAGTC
Source organism: Heliosperma pusillum (assembly GCA_022085475.1). NCBI lineage: Eukaryota > Viridiplantae > Streptophyta > Magnoliopsida > Caryophyllales > Caryophyllaceae > Heliosperma > Heliosperma pusillum. The sequence goes on along the minus strand of JAIUZE010014741.1, from coordinate 9,429 downwards.
AGCGCGGACTCCCCCAAGCTAGTCTTTTGGACTTGACAAGGAAAGTCTTCATAGATTCTTCAAAAACTCTTTCATTTGCAAAGAAATCTAACAAAACAATGAAAAAGGAAAAGCAAAAAGGCAAAAAGAAAGGAAACACGGGTTGCCTCCCGAGAAGCGCTGGTTTAACGTCTCGCTCGACGAATTTTTCTATGAAATCATTTGGTTGGGGATTGATGCTCTATATAGACAATATCTAAGCATCTGATAATAGAATTTCTATAGTAGAGTTTCAGTCTGTGTCCATTGACCTTGAATTTTTCACCATTGCTAGCCATTATTTCCACATAGCCATATTTACTCACATATGTGACCGTGAATGGTCCAGACCATTGTGATCGAAGTTTTCCTGGAAAAATTTTCAAACGGGAGTTGAAAAGAAGTACTTGGTCACCGACATTAAATTCATTTCTGATTATCCTCTTGTCGTGCCAACGCTTCGTTTTCTCTTTGTAGATCCTAGAGTTCTCGTAAGCTTGCAAACGAAATTCTTCTAGCTCATTGAGTTGCAAAAGTCGTCTATCAGCGCTAAGCTTAGTGTCTAAGTTGAGTTCTTTGATAGCCCAGTAAGCTTTGTACTCTAACTCGACAGGAAGATGACATGCCTTTCCATAAACCAATCGATAAGGAGATGTTCCAATCGGGGTTTTGAAAGCTGTGCGATAAGCCCATAAGGTGTCATCGAGCTTATTACTCCAATCGGTTCTAGATCTTGAGACTACTTTCTGAAGAATTGTTTTTAGCTCTCTGTTTGAGACTTCTACTTGACCGCTGGTCTGAGGGTGGTAGGCTAAACCTCGTCTGTGATACACACCATACTTGGCAAGCAGAGGGTCTAACTGCTTTTCTCCAAAATGAGTTCCTCGATCACTTATCACGGCTCTGGGTACACCAAAACGCGGAAAGAAGATCTTCTTAAATAGTCGTATCACAACTCTAGCATCATTGGTGGGAGTGGCAATTGCTTCTACCCACTTTGAAACATAGTCGACGGCGACTAAAATGTAATGATTTCCATTAGAAGAGGGAAATGGTCCTTGATAGTCAATACCCCAGACATCGAATATTTCGACTTCTAATATGCCGTTTTGAGGCATTTCATGTCTTTTGGATATTTGACCCATTCGTTGACAAGCGTCACAAGCCATAACAAAGTCTTTGGAATCTTTAAACATCGAGGGCCAGAAAAACCTGGATTGTAAGACTTTGGCTACGGTCTTGGACGGACCATGATGACCACCATAAGCAGATGCGTGACATCCTTCTAAAACTCCTCTAACTTCCCACTGAGGGATACATCGTCTATAAAGGCCATCTGAGCATTGCTTGAAAAGATAAGGGTCATCCCAAACAAAAAATTTTGCATCATGCAAAAATCTCTTTTTTTGGTTATAAGAAAGGTCAGAAGGTAGCTGGCGACTGACAAGAAAATTTGCAATATCAGCATACCAAGGAGAAGAGTCCGTAATTGCCATTAATGAATCATCAGCAAATGAATCATTAATTGGCGTTGGTATTCCTATTTCAGTTACTCTTATCCTTGAGAGATGGTCAGCGACTACATTCTCTGCTTCTTTCTTATCCCGGATCTCTAGATCAAACTCTTGAAGGAGTAAGATCCATCTGATAAGTCTAGGTTTTGCCTCTTTCTTTGAAAGCAGATATTTCAAAGCAGCATGGTCAGTATAGACAATGACTTTTGATCCTATAAGGTATGAGCAAAATTTGTCTAAGGCATAGACAATGGTAAGAAGTTCTTTCTTAGTGGTGGCATAGTTTATTTGGACAGGATCTAAGGTTTTACTAGCATAGTAAATTGCATGAAGGAACTTTTCCTTTCTTTGCCCTAAAACAACTCCTACGGCATAATCACTCGCATCGCACATTAGTTCAAATGGAAGATTCCAATCAGGTGACTGGATTATAGGTGCGGTGATTAAAGCACGTTTGATTTTGTTGAATGCCTCAAGGCATTCCTTTGTGAAATTAAAAGGTGCATCCTTGAAAAGGAGCTCAGTCAGGGGCTTGGCTAGTTTTGAAAAATCTTTTATAAATCGTCGGTAGAAACCGGCATGGCCAAGGAAACTCCTGATTCCTTTTACATTAGCAGGTGGTGGCAGCTGTTCAATAACTTGGATCTTAGCTCGATGCACTTCTATACCTCTCTCAGAGATGATGTGTCCTAAAACTACACCTTCATTCACCATGAAGTGACACTTTTCCCAGTTGAGAACAAGATCGACTTCTTCACAGCGTTTTAGAACTCTGGCTAGATTTGTCAAACAATTATCGAAGGAAATGCCATAGACGCTAAAGTCGTCCATGAATATTTGATATAGTGTCATTTCACCCCACATTTTCACCCTTTTTCATCTCGTTTTGTTTGCCTTTAACGCTCCCTAGGAGCGTTTCTACGTGTTTTACCTTCTTCTAGTATATTTCTTGCTTTTATCGTGTTTTTGTAGGTAAACCGTCAATTGAGGCGATTTCTACCTACTTTTGATCAACAAAGAAGAAGGTGAATCATTCGGGGGACCCACGGCATACCTTGGGGGGCTCACATACCCTTGGGGGCCCTACTCAACGCGCCAAAGCCCTCCCGAGTCAAGGCAAGCAGAACCGTGAAGGAAGCAACAAAGTCAAGTGAAGGGAGAAGGGGAGTGAGCATCTCACGGGCGTGAAATGCATCTCACGGTCGTGAGATGCTTTACCCAAAACAAGGATTTTCGTGGATTTGGTTTCACGGCCGTGAAACCAATCTCACGGTCGTGAAACCTCAGTCACGGCCGTGAAACATGCTTCACGTTCGTGACTTGTTCGTGAAACTTAGCCTTGCTCTGCCAATTCCTTCACGACCGTGACTTGGAGTTTCATGGTCGTGAGACGTGTTTCACGACCGTGAAACCCATTTCACGGTCGTGACTTTGTCAGTCCATGAAGCTTCTCGAGGCCCATCTTTCCTTCATTTTGTAAACCTATATATAGACCCTCTTATGTAATTAAAGGGCACGAAACCCTAGATCTGAAACTTTCATATAATTAGTATTTAATCTTGTACTAATCTTTCTTAATTAAGCAAATTAGTCGGTTAATTAGTGATTTCAACTTGGTTTAGTGTATGAACTCGGGTTATATTCGAAGATTTGTGACGAAATCTTGGTATTTATATCAAAGTTCTTATCTTTCTCCAAGTTGGTATAAATTCTCCACTTAATCTTGCCTTTAATTAAGTTTTCATTTCGATTATCGTTATCTACTTATTGTTAATTAGAAATGTTTAATGTTGTTGTTGATTTCCTTTTACAATCTCTAGTAAATGTTGAATTCCCCTTGAGTATGATTGAGTAGTGATTTATCTAGGATTAGTGGGGGATAATGGGTTTTAATGAGGGTTAATCTTTGTTAGTCGGGTTAAATTGTTGATTAATTGTCTTTCTTCCAACTTTTGCATACCATATGTTTGATGAAATGCTTGCTTGACAATCTTGCATGATTCATGTTTATCGTACACTTCCGTAAGATCGATAGCCTCGGAATATGTTAGGATTTGCATATAGTTGGTATATCGACCGTGTGTACGCGAGAGCTAGCTTGGTTCGGTATATGGGAGGGATTGTAAGTTCGAGAGTCTCAATCCACCGCGCCCAAGTTTAACTACCCATCAACTATGAACCCGACTCACTAGAACCCGAATTACCCATTTGAACCCATCAATCCTAGACCTTCCTTTTTTTGATTCTTACTTGATTATCTTTCTCGTCTTAGACTTCTTTTGTCGTTTTTAATTGTTTTTAATTGTTGTTATCTTAGTTTAGTCAACAAACCCAAACCCATAATTACTTGTGACTTGCAAGAGACTCTAGCAAACTTTTAGATCATTTCTAAGCAACAACCGTCCCTGAGATCGACATCCCTTCTTACACAAACTATTTTCACTACATCAAAATGGCGCCGTTGCCGGGGACGGTGTATGTTTAATTGGATTGTTTTTAGTTTGCTTTAGTTTTTTGCCTCCTGTCTTGAGAAACCTAGTTTCTCAAGGAATTCTCACCGTTTACATTTAGTTTTCTTGTATGCCCAGGCGAGCTCCCCCAAAGAATCAACCTCCAATCGATCCCGAGATCGAAAGGACCTTTAGGAGACTTCGCAAAGTCTTCAAAACCGCAAGTAGAGGCTCTTCTTCAAATCCGATTATCACAACGGAGGAGCTTTTACCTTCACTTGAAGAAAGGAAAGTACGTCCGGGAAAGTAACGAGGTAGAAATTGAGCATCCAAGTGTAGAGAATTGGGAGGATATTGTGCCGATTGCGGAATTTGTGAATCCTTTTCGAATCCCACCAACCATCCCACAAGACATCCAACCACCCACTCTTCTAAGAATGCCTAAATTCTCATCTCACTCCATTCCCACGGAATATACTCTTCCAAACACCACCCCCGTACCACAAAATCTCACCGGAAATTTCATTGCTAAAACCGCTTTTATCCAATTGGTGGAGAGGAACCAATTTGGAGGTATGCCAAGTGAAGACCCTCATCTACACATGGAGACTTTTTGTGATTATTGTGATGCCGTTTCTCAAACGGGAGTGACGCAAGACCAAATCCGATGGGTCTTGTTTCCTTTCTCTCTTATTGGAGCGGCAAAACGATGGTTGAAGAGTCTTGACAAGGTCGCTCTAGGTATTGACTCATGGAAGAAGCTAGCTCTAGCTTTTTATCAAAAGTTCTATCCACCGAAAAATACAAATATGTTGAGAGCTAAGATAACCGGGTTCAAGCAAAGGGATGAAGAGTCACTCAATGAAGCTTGGGACCGATTCAAGGAGATTATTCGTTCTTTCCCTCACCATGGTTTGAGTTAGTGGTTCTTGGTACAACAGTTTTGGAATGGACATTATGAAGATGCTAGAGGAATTTTGAACATGGGATCAAATGGAAGGTTCACGGAAGTAGATGATGCTCAAACTTGGGCAAGATTAGAGGAGATGGCGGCCCATAACTCACAGTTTAGTAGGCCAAGACAAACTCCTAGGGGAAGGTATGAAGTGAGCTCCGTCACCCAAATGGGAGCCGACTTTGGAGCTCAACTTAGCTCTTATATGGAAGCAATGAACCTCAAAATGGACCAACAAACGGCTCTATTCCAACAAGCTCAAAGTTCATTAACTCAACCTCCTATGCAACAAGTGAATGCTATGGTGATGGCACCAAGCTTACCTCAAGGGGTTTGTGAATGTTGTGGAACATTTGGTCATGATCCCTAAGAATGTAGAGGATCCGTGGAACAAGTAAATGCCTTTCAATATTATAGGCAAGGAACCCCCTACTCCAACTTCTACAATGAGAACACAAAGAATCACCCAAATCTCTCATACAAAAGCCAAAATGTTCAAAACCCTCAACCACAACCATATGTTGCCCCACCCATGAGAAACAATCAACAAAACTTTCAAAGATAACAATACAATCAAAACCAACCTTCCTACAATCAACCCCAATACAACCAAAATCAATACAACCCACCACCACAAAATCAACCTCCCATGCAACCACAAGTTGGGGATCCAAACTTGGACATTCACAAAGCGATTCTCCAATTGCAAAAAGATAACCAAGCCAAAGATATTATCATCAATAACATCCTTGCCCACAATAAAATGCTTGAAACACAAGTGACCCAAATAGCTTCCGGGAGTTCCTCTAGGGGAAAGGGTCAATTACCTCCTCAAGGTAACCCACCTAGAAATGAAACCGCCAATGCCATACATTTGAGGTGTGGAAAGATTTATGAGGGACCAAGAATGCCAATTGAAGATGATAATGGAGAGGGAGACAAAGTGGAAGATGATGGGACAATTGAAAATGAGGTTGTTGAGTTGGATGATAAGGAGGAAGAGTGCTCTTCAAGTGAGCAAGTTGTTGTTGAGAAGAATGATGATGTGATAATAACGAACAAGAAGGTTGAGGAGCCTATTGTGATAAGGCTACCTTTTCCTTCAAGACAAGCCAAAACAGAACTTGACAAGCAACTAGGCAAGTTCATGGAAATTTTCAAGAACTTGGAGGTCTCCATTCCTTTCACCGACCTCATCACTCAAATCCCCGCCTATGCAAAATTTATGAAGGACATCCTTACAAGGAAGAAGTCATTGAGTGTCACTGGTGAATGTAGTGCATTTCAACAAAACCCAACCCCTCCAAAATTGAAGGATCCGGGTAGTTTCTCCATCCCATGCACCATAGGCAACATAACCATTGACAAAGCCTTGTGTGATTTGGGAGCTAGTGTGAGTGTGATGTCATACTCCATATGTGAAAAACTTGGCATGTGGGAGCTTAAATGCACAAACATTACACTTCAAATGGCGGACCGATCTACAAAGCAACCTTTGGGTGTGTTGGAGGATGTCTCGGTTCGAATTGGGAAATTTTTCATCCCGGTGGACTTCATTGTTCTTGATATGGCGGAGGATTCTCAAATCCCCATTATTCTCGGGAGGCCATTCTTGCACACCGCCGGAGCGGTGATTGATGTGAAACACGGAAGGCTAACCCTTGAAGTGGGAGATGAACAAATTACTTTCAACTTGCAAAATGCCATGAAAGCCCCTAATCTTGGAGAAGCATGCTATTTCATTGACATTATTGATGCCTTCGTTGAAGAAGTTACACCTAGCTTCTTTATGAGGGACCCTTTGGAGGCTATCTTGACTTTAGAGCCAAGGGATATCATGGAGGAGCTACATGGGTTTGAGTTCGACTTACTTGAAGTGGGAGAAGAGCTTGATGAACAACAACTTCTAAGACTCGAGTCTATCATCCAAACTTCTTGTTCGGTAGACATTGCGGTAGAGGTACAAGCTCCTTCTCTTAAACCCCTTCCTTCTAACTTAGCATATGCTTATCTTGATGAGTCGAAGTGCAAACCCGTGATTGTAAATGCTAATCTTGATGATGATCAATTAATCGCATTGTTGTGTGTGTTGAGAAAACATGAGAAAGCTATAGGCTATAGCTTGGATGACTTGAAGGGGGTTAGCCTCGAATTGTGTATGCATAGAATTCATATGCAAGATGACCATGAGCCAAGAAGGCAACCCCAAAGAAGACTAAATCCCCCTTTGCAAGAGGTAGTCAAGGGAGAAGTCATGAAGCTACTAGATGCCGGGATCATCTACCCAATCTCTTACTCCGATTGGGTTAGCTCCGTGCAAGTGGTGCCAAAGAAAGGTGGCACCACGGTAGTGAAAAATGATAAAGATGAACTAGTGCCAACTAGGGTAGTGACGGGGTGGAGGATGTGCATAGACTATAGGAGGTTGAATGCCTCAACAAGAAAGGATCATTTCCCCCTTCCCTTCATTGACCAACTCTTAGAGAGACTTGCCTCAAACAAGTATTTTTGTTATTTAGATGGATACTCGGGATTTTTCCAAATCCCTATTGACCCGATTGACCAATCTAAGAGCACATTCACATGCCCTTATGGCACTTTTGCCTATAGGAGAATGCCTTTCGGTCTTTGCAATGCCCCGGCTACATTTCAACGATGTATGATGAGCATTTTCTCCGATTACATTGAATCTATCATGAAAGTTTTTATGGATGATTTTAGTGTATATGGGAAAGATTTTGATTTGTGCTTGCATAATTTGTCCTTGGTGTTGCAAAAATGTGAAGAAGTTAGTCTTGTTTTGAATTGGGAGAAGTGCCACTTCATGGTAAATAAAGGGGTAGTTCTCGGTCATCTTATTTCGGAAAAGGGTATCCAAGTTGATAGAGCAAAGGTGGAAGTGATTGAGCAATTACCCCCACCTTCAAATCTCAAAGGGGTGAGAAGCTTCCTTGGTCATGCCGGCTTTTATCGCCGGTTCATCAAGGACTTCTCCAAAATTGCTAAACCACTTACACAACTTCTCCTCAAGGATACCCCTTTCCATTTTTCTAATGAGTGTGTTGAGGCATTTGCTAGGATAAAGGAAGCTCTTATTTCGGCTCCGGTCATGCAATCCCCGGATTGGGAATTGCCATTTGAGGTGATGTGCGATGCAAGCGATTATGCCGTTGGCGCGGTTCTTGGCCCACGGAAGGATAAAGCTTTGCATGCCATTTACTATTCTAGCAAGACCCTTGATGAAGCACAAGTCAACTATGCAACAACGGAAAAAGAGCTTCTTGCCATTGTTTTTGCTCTTGATAAATTCCGTTCATATTTGATTGGCTCCAAAGTCATTGTGTATATGGACCATGCCGCACTCAAATATTTACTTGCCAAGAAAGAAGCTAAGCCCCGCCTCATTAGATGGATCCTTCTCTTACAAGAATTCGATTTGGAGATAAGAGATAAGAAGGGTGCGGAAAATGCGGTGGCGGACCACTTGTCCTGGCTATGCTATGATGGAAGTAAAGATGACATGCCTATCAACGATTCATTCCCGGATGATTTTCTCTTTGCAATTCATGAAACAATCCAAAATCAAGCACCTTGGTTTGCGAATTTTGCCAACTATATTGTGGGTGGTGTTCTTCCACCGGGCATCAACCACAATCAAAAGAAGAGATTTTTATTTGAAGCTAAGAGATACTTTTGGGATGATCCTTTGTAGTTTAAGGAGTGTGGTGATGGGATGTATAGAAGATGTGTACCACAATGGGAGTATGAAGAAATCATGAAAGGATGCCACTCCTCTTCTTACGGAGGGCACCATGGGGCAAGCAAGACCGTTGCAAAAATACTTTAATCCAGATTCTTCTGGCCCTCTATGTTCCATGATGTTAAGCACTTTGTCCAATGTTGCGATGCTTGTCAACGCACCGGCAACATTTCTTGGAGGAATGAGATGCCCCAAAAGGGGATTCTTGAGGTGGAAGTGTTTGATGTGTGGGGAATAGACTATCAAGGTCCCTTTATTTCTTCAAGAGGGAATAGGTACATTCTTGTGGCCGTAGACTACGTGTCCAAATGGGTGGAGGCGGTGGCTTCCCCTACCAACGATGCCAAAGTTGTCATCAATTTCTTAAAGAAGATCATTTTCCTCCGGTTTGGAGTACCTAGAGCTCTAATAAGTGATGGAGGAAAGCACTTTAATGAAAAACGACTTGACTCACTACTTCTTAAATATGGTGTTCATCATCGTACCGGTTTGGGGTATCATCCCCAAACAAGTGGGCAAGTCGAAATCTCCAACAAAGAAATCAAATCTATCCTTGAAAAAGTGGTCTCAAAGCACCGTAAAGATTGGAGGTCAAAGCTCGACGACACATTATGGGCATATAGGACGGCATTCAAAACTCCTATTGGAATGTCGCCTTATAAGTTGGTGTATGGCAAGTCTTGCCATTTGCCCATAGAGCTCGAATACAAGGCATATTGGGCAATCAAAGAA
>JAIUZE010014740.1:0-23500 GCA_022085475.1 Heliosperma pusillum | reverse complement strand
CAAAATGAAAACCCTTCCATGTCTAACACGGAAATGGAGATAATGTTCTTGGTAAGAGTTGGTACATAATAGCAATTATTTACATACAACTCTAAACCATTAGGCAAAAGAAGAACGTAGGTGCCCACGGAAACTGCGGCTACCTTAGCTCCATTTCCCATGCGCAGGTCCACGTCCCCCTTGGCTAGTGCTTGCACGTCCCTCAGCCCCTGTACATGATTACAAAGGTGAGAACCACAACCGGTATCAAATACCCAAGAAGATGTACTAGCAAAGTTAATATCTATCATATAGAGTGATGAAAGAATTTTACCTGACGTTGTCACACAACCGTCCTTCTTATCTTTCAAGTACTTGGGGCAATTGCGTTTCCAATGCCCTTTACCATTACAATAATAGCAATCCGCCTCCGCGTGTTTGTTGACTTTGGGCTTGGGCTTATAAAAGACCTTGCTTCCCTTGCCGGATTTCTTGAAAAGAGACTTATCCTTTCCCTTGTCCTTTCTCACCCCAAGGTTCATGTTCTTCATTTTCATGGAAAGAACATCCTTGGGTTCACTCCCACTAGCCTCCATGTCCCTCTTCGCTTGGGTGAGGAGTGCATGGAGTTCATGGAAACTCTTTTCCATGCCATTCATGTTATAGTTCACCCTAAATTGGGTGAACTTAGGTGTGAGTGAATGAAGGATCTTACCCACCACCAATTGCTTCGGAATTTTGCACCATAGACGCTCTAAGGTGTCCGCGTGCTCAACAATTTTGAGCACGTGTGGGCCAACCTTTTGGCCCCTTTGAAGCTTGGTGTCAAAGAATTTCGTAGCCGCCTCATATTGGAGAATTTGAGGGGCTTGCGAAAACATCGACGTGATCCTCGTGAATATCGCATATGCATCGAGTGATATCAATTGGAGTTTGAGTTTGGGTGAGATCGACCAAATCAAGACATTCTTGACGTCATTTGCAACCTTTAAATAAAGGTCATACTCGGCCCGAACCACCGCGGACGATCTAGGCGAGGGTTCGGTGGGGGGCTCTTCAACCAAGTAGCGAAGCACGTTATCGGATAACGCAGCGCTCTTGATCGTTGACTCTCATTTAACGAAGTTACTTCCGTCATCCTTTAGGACACATTTGTCCATGACGGATCTCAACCATTAGTCCTTACCCAAGGTTACAGTGTTTGATGATGTCGACATTATGCGAATATGGTAACTACAACAAAAAGAAATATATAAACATTCATTGTTAATTTACTTGAAAAACATTTTAACAAGTTTAGCATTCACATAATGACCTCTCAGTAAATTATATAAATGATTCCAAGACCCATCTTTAAATAAAAATAGTCATCGTATGCTACTTTTATCTAGAAATGGTAAGTCATTACTTGACTAATTCTACCCTTAGAACTCTTGGTTGACGGATTTCAACTAAATCCATCTCCTAGTCCCAAGATAACGCTTATCTCATTGAGTCCAATCCAATTTTAGCTTGTGATCGTATCACCCTACTTACCCGAGGTAAAAAGGGACCCACGAGCGTGGTAGCCCTAATGAACACGGGATTCATATGTGTTATTAATTGGTAAGGCTAATCTCAATTTTTAAATATGTGAGAGATCTTGTCAATTTATTTATTAATTCCCTATAAGTGAACTAAGTCGGTGAATTGTGAATAACGTTGAATTGACAATAACGGTAAATTAAATGCATGTGTGACGATTTTGGCATGAGCGGAAATAAAGCAAGCATCAACAACAATCAATCCTAGTATGGCCCCCTAGCTAATATCAAAATTAACTATAGTTTACACATTCGGAAACCACTCCCTTGATCCCTTGTCTATCTTCACTTGGAACACCTTCCAAAATGGCACCGTCTTGAGGAGTCACCGGTCTTCATAAAAATAATTACAAATATACAAATATACAAATTCCTATTATACATTTATTCTATGAAATAAAATTATTAAATTATACAAACCGGCGATACGAGATCGTAATAAAATTACAACCAAACCGTTATTCCCTTACATTACGAGTAATAACGATTAAAAAATAACTAGGCCATACTAGGTACAAAATTTGCATATATTATTAAATAAATGACATTCATTCATTCAACCATAAATAAAATAAATTGCTGCAAAATTCATGCCAAAATCGTCCTAAACACATTCATGCTCATTGTAACTCGATTTTTCGGGATTTATTGATTTTTAACCATTAAAAATCAATATCAATATTTAAATCTCATTTAAATTCAAATTAATTAACTAAACTGTTTTAGAACTCAAAATTAATCCCTACTAATTTTGTTGGTCATTAATTAGATCGATTTGATTTCATTTGCTAAATATTACGGTTTAATCATAACAATTATGAAATAAAACAAATAAAATGTAAACATCATAAAATTTGAAACAAAAAATTTTGTACATTCTGGAACATTTTCAGGAACTATAAAAATAAAAAACATTTTCTCAAGAAATTTAAATTAATTTTATGAACAAATAGCTTTCTATCTAATGGTTTTATCAAATAAAAATCATTAAATATAGTAAATCAGTGAAAAAAACTATGAAATTTCACCAAGATAATCAAAATCAGAATTTAAAATGTACCAAAAATTTTCAAGACCAGAAAAGGACTTTTAAATTTTATGAACATTATAATCTCATATTATCAACTTTTATCGTATAAATATCAATAAACATGTAATACTTAATTAAAAGTCACGAAATTTTACATACAATATGTAAGACATGCATGTGAAATCATATTAAAATTTCATGGCCAGAATCAACATGCAACTATTTTTAGTTAACTTTTAACTCATAAAATGCATGTTAACTCGGTTTAAACGCCAAAAATCAAAATAAATAGCAAATTAATCCCTAAAATCATGTAATTTAACCACAAACATTTTGAGGTCAGTAGGTATACATGCAACAAAAAGTTTTGTCAGAATCGTATTTTAACTCAAAATCTTTGATTTATTAGTTATCTTATAACTTTAATAAAAAATGTCCAAAATGAGCATGCATGCTACAAGCTAGATCTGATACCACATGAAAGTCCATAGACCTTAATTAGACTCCTCTAATTAGTTACTAAATTACTTGTTAGTTTAGTATTTAATTATCTATGTAACATGCATGCAAATATAAAGACATTTATATAAGAGAAGAACATTTCTCACATTGATATGGAAAATATATGGGCACAACAAGAACTCCTTCTTGTTGTTCTTGAGCTATAATTATGGATGAACACAAGTAATCTCCAAACTAGAAGATCTCCTCTAAGTTGCACCAAGATGAACCCAAATAATCTACTATTATTATTAACTAGACAATAAGATAGATATTATACTACTAATATTAGACTATATTACTACACTAGTAATACTTAGTAAATATTAGTATTTGAGAGTTTTTAGAGAGAAGATGAGTTTTTGAGAGAAGTATGAAATAAGCAAGAATGAACTAGTGAATAAATTGAACAACAATTGCTCAATTTATAGCCAAGAGGGCCGGCTATCATCATCACAAAAGAGTGATTTTTCTTCTTATTTTATTGCCATACAAAGTGGTAATGTGTTGTAGTGAATAAAATGATTTTAGGTTTACTATTCATGTCATAAGCACATGTTGCTTGTGAGTATGAATAAGAGCAACCATCATCACCATCCACTTCAAAATGACCGGCCATGTGAGCCTTGTTTTGATCCATTTTGATTTTTGATATTTGTCCCACAAATACTTATTAATCATATGCTTAACTACCTTGTATAATTAAGTGTTAATTTGATCATATAACAATTATATGACACAATTAAATGAATAATATGTACTTAACATTTTAAGTAATATTTTACCATTATATCAATATATAATGGGTCCCACAATGCTTAGTTAATTTATTTTACAACTCCTTGTAAATATAATTAACTAATTACCTCTATCTCAAAACCTCAACTAATTTAGTAATTTAACGATTAATTACTAAGGTAAATCTTATTTAATCGTATTAAAATAAGATATAAATTTATTAGTCAATTATCGCATAATTGAAAAATAAGCTTAATCGAATTTGAGTTCTCAACTCATTTTCTAATAATTAACTCTCGTACATATCGAATATATGTAATGTACTAATTAACTGTATCGTATACAAATAATTAGTTACTATTTGGATTTCATCCTTTAGGTGTGACGAAAGGGATCAGTTGATCACCGCCGTCAAACGACAATAACGTCAAACTCTAGTCAGCCAACCGTTATTGATTTACGTTAATCAACTGACTAATCATATATATAGTCAATAAATATCCCAATTATATTCCTTAATAAGATTTATTATGTGGCGCACTATTTGTGGAGGACACCTACTCCAACAATTTCATCCACGGGAGCGGGAAAAATCTTTGTGATTGGGACCTAGATGTTGACCCGAAATGGCTTGGACTCGTGTAGGGGTTATCCATGAGAGTGAGACCATTTATCGATCCAAGAAGCTACCTATACTCGGAAGGGTTACGTAGTTAGATTAGCTAGCATTGACCCACTTGAACCCATAGTCCACTACTTGTTGGTAGACTACTAACCGTTTTAATCCATGACTAAATACTTGACTGGATTCTAGTTACCTTAATCTTGAATTTATCCCGTCTTTTCCATAGCTTATTTTGTTTAGTTTGCATTTTAGTCTTAATCTTGCTTATTGCATTTAGTTGTAACTAGTTAAAATCAAACTTCCCTTTTTATCGACTTAGCCAACTTCCTTTGAACCCGACTAGTACTCACATTGCTCTCTGTGGAAATTGACCCTCGCTCAAGTGTTACAACTTCTACCGTGCACTTGCGGTAATTAAAACACACATCATACAGTATGTGTCATGTTTTGAGTCTCGGATATGATGTATTTATCGAATCGAGAAACGTCCATTCCGAGATTCTGGATCCAGGTTTAGACTAAGATCGAGTTATATGACCGTCGTCCTACCGGGGGGGATGAGGCTTGTATATCTTGTCTTGCTTACTCCATTCTCCCTCCAACTTTCTCGCTTTACTCTCTCACAATCGGTTAAACAAATATATATCGTGTGGGGTCGGATGACAACTGGATGAGGCAAAATATATACTCTCTCCTATTCATGGTATTCTTCCATATTTCTTTTTTGGGTTATTCATGTTTTCTTCCCTATTTTCTTTTTTGGATGTGGGGTTGTGTGTTTTGTGTGGTCCAAATTAATTTGTGTGTGGGGTAGTGTGTTTTGTGTGGTCAAAATTCATTTCCTTAATCTAATAGTCCAAATGAAAGGGAATAATAGATTGAATAGGAGGGAGTAATATTTTAACCGGTTGTGAAAGAAGAAGGTAGAAGAAATGGTAAAAAGAGAATTTTCTTGGCAATTCTCATTTTGCAATAGATCGATCTCTTTAACCAGCATTCACTAAAATCCGAAACAATGTACTCCCTCCTAGTCGGTCATTTCTTCCCTTTTTTCTTATTGGGTAAGTCTCGGGTTTTCTTCCCACTTTTCCTTTTTGGATGTGGGGTTGTGTGTTTTGTGTGGTATAAATTCATTTGTATGTGGGGTAGTGTGTTTTGTGTGGTTCAAATTCATTTCCTTAATTTTTGTGAAAAATGGAAAGGGGAAGAAATAAGTGACTAGAAGGAAGTATCTTTTTACCAAACTAAGCATCATACAATTATTGCTGTAAGACTTTACATTAACTATAGAGTTATTTAAGCTCTGTATCTAAAAGTTACTAAGATTAACATATGAAAAAATACCTATAACTAGTCCATCCATAATACACTACTCTACCTATTTAGCACTTTATTCAATATATATGACACTTCAATGACAACTGTAACTAAAAGATATCCGCTTGTCGAAAAACAAAACTGCATACTAAAGGATATGAGTATCTAATTATGGTAGGAAAGCTTTGAAAGAAGAAATATAGAAGTTGAGGAAACAAGAAGAGCTCCAGCAAAACATGCCAAATCAAGAGGAGTAATTAAAGGTATGGTTTTGAATTTCTCCAAAATTCCAACTTGAAGAATCATCATTATTGCGTGGCCAATTCTTGTCTTGGCTTGTGATAATGAATGCATCTTAAGCCATGATGGTACCTTCTGCATTATCAATTAGTAATAACTTGTTATTCAATTGGCACAGTTTTAGTAATCTCATTAATGTATAAACATTTCGACAAATTATGTGCAAATACAGAAATACTACAAGGTCTTGGTATGGTACGGCCACTCAAAAGTGACCACCTAAGAAATGACTATTTTATGGTAAAAAACTTATCACCTTATAAAATTATAAAATGATTACTTTTTTTTAAACATAAACGGGGTCATGGTTTATTATAAAGTGATAACTTTTTATTCGTCGCATACAGTGATATAGATCCGACCCGATAATACAACCTGAATCCGACTCAAAGTTAGTGGGTTCGGGATAAAACATTTGTCCAATTTAAGTAATTGGGTCAACAGTAATACGATACGAAAATTAAATGAGTCGAGTTAGAGTTAGAGTCTTACGACACAAAGCCGCCATTGATAACCCATTTAATTTAAATGGGTTGAAATCAAGTTTTGTTGACCTATTCCTTATTTAACTCCAATGAGCTTATATCATATATGAGAAAGTCTTGCTTGCGACGGGGCGACCCGTCGCAAGCTTAAGACGGGTCACCTTTCTCTCACAAAGTGCAAGTTGGGGTGCAAGTGGGGGGCTCCATTTCCCACCCACTTGCACCCCCACTTGCACTTTGTGAGGGGGATTTGACCCGTCGCAAGCTTGCGACGGGTCGGTCCGTCTCAAATGAGAATTTGTGATCATATATAGAGATGGACCAAGCTAAATAAATATTCAAACGAGGCGTTGAAATCCTACTTATTACTAAATTACATATCGCATAACATTTGAAAAAGGAAAGTGTTTTAGTGAAATACTCCCTCCGTTCCGGTCATTTATTTACCATTTTCATTTTAGGGTGTCTTATTCATTTGTTTACCTTTCTATATTGAGAATGTTTTCTATGAGTAATTTGATGTCCCAATTGGACTATTGTCCACTTGTCATCCACAAGGACCACCACAAATGGCCCTCTACCATTTCCTTAATAATTGTGTCAAAAGTAAAGGTAAACAAATGACCGGGACGGAGGGAGTAATATTGAGCTGACTAAAATAAATGGGTTAAACAGGTCATGTTGGATTATAAAAAAAGTTAATTAGGTTAAATTAGAGTTGAAGTGTATGACCCGTTTAACTAAATGGGTCGGCTTAGGATTGAGGGATAAATAACTCATTTATAGGAGACACTAGTAGAAACCCGGCATTATAGGAACCTAACATATCCTTCCACTAACTCTAGGTTTTATTTTAGTTAATAAAAGACAAGTTTGTTGATGTTAAATAATGAATAAGGAATTGCCAAAAGAAAAAATAATGAATACGGAGTAATTCTTCTCAAAATGTAACTAATTCACTAAAAATGTAACTAATGCACTAAGATGTAATAACCACATTTATGACGTTTTCTACCAAAAAAAAAAGGAAATATAAAGGGAAAATAATAAACCTGGAGTTGAGAGGAGGCAGTAGAGTTAAGATGAGGTAGGTCTGCATTTGTTTCTACGCTTTGGGTTCTTACAAACATGACATACAATCCCATTCCAAATATAAGCATTGCAGTTCCTACTAAGAACATATCTGCAGTTCATTTCATTCTAAAACGTGATTAATTTCGTTAAAACATATACCAAGTATACTACGTTAGTATAATTATTTGAAGAAATCTAAAGATATGCATGTACAGCGAATTAATCTAACCTATGGCTTCAATCACAAGCTGTACTACGCCACTTGAATCCAATCGCTGGGAAGATGCGTGGAAGTAATATAAGCACGACTTCAGTATCATTAAGCACCCCTGTAAATGCGCACGTTACATTTTTCAGACTCATTATTATTGTACGAGTACGACCAAGTGACCGTCACCTCTAGAGTCAAGAAAAAGCTGAGTTTCAAACCAACTCTCTTAGTTGCTAATGTTTATAAATTGGTCGTTAAACTCAATTAGCTACCAATAATATCTCAATATTACATGATTGCTAATTTTTTTTTTAAAAACAATTATAATATCGAACCATTGTACATTTCAAAATATTTATTATTATTCTACCCTTTTATATATCGAAAGAAAATAGGCAGATTTAATGAACGGAACGACTCGTAATCCGCCGCTCATAACTCAAGAGGTGTGTTTGTTTTGGGGTGGTCTTTAAATGCACACACTTTTAGCCTAAACTAACAGAGGTTAGAAGTCGCGGTCATCCCACGTACATTATATACTCCGTACTAAATATTTTGAGATATGTATTTAGTTGTTTTTTATTTTTTATTTACCTTACCTCATTAAGACTTCCATTGTTACCTTCTTAATATATTTCGTATATATTATCTCAAATTTCGTACATGGCCATATCCATATGAATAATATTTGATACATCTCAAAATCCTAAAAATCCGAGGTGGCACGATATACTGTCTCATCAAGATTTAATGTCACGTCCTATGTTCGGATCAGTTCTTTAACATGCATGGATGCAAAGTATCATAACAAACAATCGTAACATACATATAGTAGTAGACAATTACAAAAAAATATGTTTCTACATACATACTTCGACAAAGCACAAAATTGAGCCAAGCAATGAGCCTGCAACGGCTAGTAGTGTGAAGAATCGACAATCAACAATCGCCTGCATTCAAAAAACATAGATCAATAATAATGTTATTACTACTGAGCTCTTGCATGTTGCATGTAAAATAAGTATTTGTCATAGCTTACTACTGAGGTCTTGAATGTTGCATGTAAAATTTGATCTTATCGGTGTTAACTTTTGCTAAAAGCTCTTTTACGTTGTTTAGGCTTTGTTTTTTGGACTTAAATTTGTTAAATTGAACTGAATTTATAGAAGTTTAACATTTATTCCGTATATATAGTTTGACTTATGTGAGTTTAACTGAACTTTAGAATCTAAACTTATATGTACTAAGCTTATATGAGCTAAACTAAACTTATAAGAAGTTAAATTATAGAAAACTGAGTATAAATTGAAGTGAACTTTTGTAAACTGAACTTATCTAAGTTTAACTTTTCTAAACAAAACTTATAACATATGAACTTAACTTAAGTGAAGTTAACTTTTTTAAACTGAACTTTAAAATTTGAACTGAACTAAAAAGAGTAAGTTTCAGTCTAAAAGAAGATGACCTTAGTCATAAACTCATGTGTGAGTACGTATTCAAATTAGAATTAGAAAGACGGGGCGAGTTGAAGTCGAGTGTATTTGTATGATAGATTATAGTTTTAAATCTCATTTACCATGCAATGTACGTGAGACAAGAATTTAAAGAAAGAGTTTGATAAAGTAAGTAAATTTAACATTAATTAACTACTCCGTAATTAATAGGAGAGGGAAAATAGAAAAGATAAAACTGAAAGTCGAAATAAATTGGGATGGAGGGAGTAGTGGAGTATATAGTAGTACCTTCTCGAAGTGCATCTGGACTAGGGTGTGGTTGAAGTGGATGGAATGTGTAAACTTGTGCAAAATGGGTACAATTCCAAGTATATTGCCCCATAAAACACTCCCACTCCCATCAATTCTTACATCTGGTATAACTACTTGAGTTTGTAGGGCTACTTTTGGACCGTTACCGTTACCGTTACCGTTACTCCCCTTTGCTCTCTCCACCACAAGTGTTGATGGCATTGACATCTTTTCTTTAAAGTCTTTCGCCATAATCTTCTTATCATTCTCTTTTCCCATCCATGACGGAGCTGAACTACGAATTACGACCACCGAACCTAATATGATTCTGCTTATTGACATTTGCCAACCAAACCAAATTTATCGATCAATAAATCTGCTATTTACAATCTGTTTCTAGAAACACTTTCAAATATATAGTTCCACAATACTATGAAAATACCTTGCTTGTAACTACCAAAGAAAAAATGTAGTTTCAGGTTTTTAAACCTACAAATAATTTTAATTTCTTCAAATGATTAAGTAGGTGAGTTTGTTAACTTCTTATATATATACAAAAAGATGGCGTGGAGAGAATATTCAAGATTCTGAGCATATGTCACAGGCGCTTTTTCTCCCACATTTCCTTGGAAATATTGACTTTGATTCATTTTGTATGTTTTGTCAAGTGTTCTTGGTATCCAATCAGATTCAGACACGTGGTTAACTAAGCAACGGTAAAATGCCTTTAAAACCGTACACGTGTAAAAGAGTATCACTAATCATTTGCGTTACAGCTTGTGTTTTCTTGACTAACCAATTTTACAAGGAGTTCATTTTTAAAATAATGCTGAAAAAATAAGTATTTGTTGTTTTGGGTCGGGTTTAAAACTATTTATCAAAATGGTGTCCACGTAGGCTCGGGTTTTCGAAACCTGAAATACGGAACAAACACGCCATTCCCAATGGCGTGTCTTTAAATTTTTTATTTTTTTTTTCAAAAAAAAAGAAAAAAAATTTTTTTTTTAAAAAAAAAAAAATAAAAAAAATTGTACTGTTCATAGACACGCCATTCCCAATGGCGTGTCTCTGTAAGAAAACCCGTCATTCCCAATGGCGTGTTTACTTTTAGTCAATTTTTGTAAGTTTGCATTTTCGTACTCACTAGAAACACGCCATTGCCAATGGCGTGTTTCCTCCGTGTTTTTGGTTCGCGAAATCCGAGCCTACGTGGACACCATTTTGATAAATAGTTTTAAACCCGACCCAAAACGACAAATATTTATTTTTTGAGCATTATTTTAAAAATGCTTTCTTTTACAAGTTGGTAGTTGGTACTTTTCAGTTCAACATTAGAAAGCGGTCTACATTTTCATACTTTCACGTTTGTTTTCTCAAGGTGTTTGTTGCATTTCAATTTACAATAAGTCTGGCTTGTAACGGGACCATCCGTTGCAAGTTTTCGACGGGTCAAATCCCTCTCATAAAGAGCAAGTTGCTACTCCCTCCTAGTCACTCATTTCTTCCCCTTTCCCTTTTACACAAAAATTAAGGAAAAGAATTTGGACCACACAAAACACACTACCCCACATACAAATGAATTTAGACCACACAAAACACACAACCCCACATCCAAAAAGGAAAAGTGGGAAGAAAACCCGACTTACCCAATAAGAAAAGAGGGAAGAAATGACCGACTAGGAGGGAATATAATATTTCATTTTTTTTCCAGTGTGAGAAACATCATCTAGGACACATGAATTTTTCATTAGTCAAACACATACTTAGTGCTTGATCTGACAAACGGGCCAGTTGAGTCAGGTTTGGGCCAGTCCTATTTAGGTCGGGTCAATTCGTGGTTGTCACATTATAGGGTTAGTTCGGGTATTTCGGATCAGGCTGGTCTGCTTCGGCTTTGTTGGTCAGATCATTTTCGGGTTAAGCGGATCGGGTAATTTTCGCGTCACCAGTTATTTCAGGTTGGGTTAGTTCGAGTCGGGTTAATTTTAATCGTGTTAATTCAAGTTAATTTGGGTCGACTTAATTAGTTAAAAAATTCCTAAAATTTGAATTTCAAGACTTCTACGTGGAGGCTTCTAAGAGATTATAATTTTAACACGTGATGTATTATGATGTTCAAGATAACTATTTTATGTTATTGTATATAAGTGTTTAAAGGTATGGTCATTATTGGCTTGGGTCAAGTTAATGTAATTATATTAAACGTGACTTCAAATAAATTAGCTAGTTCGGATCACTTCAGACCACTTTTCGGTCGGGTAGTTTCGGGTCGAATAGTTTCAGGTCGGGTCAGTTATGGGTCTAGCAAAACTCAGGTCAAGTTATGGTCAGAGCGGGTCAATTCGAGTTTCGGGTTTTACAACTCGGGTTAGTTTCAGGTCTCGGGTCCGCCATTTCTGGTTGGGTTGCATTTGCCATGTCTACTTAGGGTTGTTGGGTTCATTTTGATGATGTGTGACAACCCTCGCGAATGCGGAAATATAAAACATACAAGCATGTGAATTATATAGCGGAAAATACGGTATTTTAAAAAACCTTTATACATGCAAGATAGAAAAATACGAGGAGTGTCAAAATATCACAAACTAAATAAAAATACCACAAGAGACGTAATCTCTCAAAGTGTTAACAAAAGACAAAGTAATTAGCAACTAGCTAAACAACGTCTAGAGGTGTTTCATCCAGGGACAACGCCCGCTAGCTCACACCCGAACCCCAAAATATTATAGCCAAAAAGCCATCCATGCAAGCAACCTGTTCATCCATGAAAAACATGAACGCCACAGTCAGTGGGGAGTAACTCCGGGTTCTCCCAGCCATATCACTTAAACGTACATATAAGGGAGATAGCAAGTAAATCATGCATATATAGATATCCTTGAGTTGCGATAAGAATAGATAGGCAGATTCGAGAGATAATTATAAGAACCTAAGAGGCACAAATCCGAATCCATCATGTATTCAAGACCGTGGAAAGACACTCTTAGGCAATCGAATACGCTCACTAGGCTTGCATCTCACCGTTAGCGGTATAAGATTGATAAGATTGAGACTCGACAGACAAACCAGTCAAGTCATGCGATAATCACATTAAATCCAACATATTATCATCCATTCACGAACCAAGACCATGACGGTGTCCAATCATGCAATGACCATGAATAATATCATGAAATCACGCATTCAAAGAACGACGACACAACGACATCTCTCACGGTAAATGAAACGCACTAGCATCGTTTACATGGCAAGTATGATTAACAGGCATCCACGGGATAAAGCATTTCCCTGAACTCATACACGATGCTACATTTCGTATATGTAGACTAATTTCCTCCCTGGGTAGGAACGATAATTAAACGCTCCGGTGAATCTAACCTGCCAGATTCTCGGAATCACATTTCCGATTCGCAGGCGATGACATTTCGCATCCAAGACTCGGTCTTACAATATATATGCCGATTACCCCAAATTCGGTAGATCAATTCACGAAAGAGGCGGAAAAGAGCTCAAGCCTCATAACAAGCGGTACGCTACATGCAAATAACACCACCTCGCAAGTACACAACATTTGACGGCGGGTCGATCAACGCAATGCGTTCAACTCCCAACAACGTCGTCGTATGCCCACTACACATGCAATTAAGCAGTAGGATACCTCTCCATTCCGACATTCCAGCCTTACGAAATGGGAAGGTACCAAGGGAATGAGAGACAAAGACAAGACAAAATAGTGCTCAAACCGTATCATTTGTAAAAACCGACTCAAAGTGGGAACATACCAAAAACCGTCACAAAACATGAGAATAGGGAATCATATAAGTTTACATATGATAAACATGAGTCAATACATGATACTTAAGCATTTGAACAAGTTTATGAAGCATAATGAATAAAAACATAGATCACCTCTCCAAAACAATGTTGTTTGAAAACCAACGAAAACAAGGGTCCACTTCAAACGGTCATAACTAGAGTTCTAGATATGGGAATGCAGAAATTCCAAGTCGAGGTGATAGCTTAACCTCTTACGGTTCCAACGAGATGTCACACGCCCAAAACAAGCAAGTAACGAAGGAGATATGATCATTTTACAAAAAGGGGTCAGTGCAGGAAAAATTCTGTTGGCAGCGGGTGACGCGGCCTGCGTCCTACGACGCAGCCTGCGTCCTACGACGCAGCCTGCATCCTATTCGGACAGGTAGAGTCACACAAGTCACCACAATTTCACTAAGGCATAATACAAGTATCATCTATCATCACAATTCATCAATTCTCATATCAATTATCAACTAACAACAACCATCATCAACAACACAATTCCTAAGATTACTAATCATATTCTAAATACGAATTCTAACATAGAAATCATGTAAAACACGTAAATGATATCGAGTAACCCTTCACCGTTACCTTTACGCGTCTTTAATCGATTCTAAACCTTCCTAGTCTCCACCTACATACAATTAGATAATAAAAGATGAATATCATTCACCTTAAGAAAGACGGATAATTTAAAAAGCGAGAAAGACGGTAATTTTATTACCAATACGGATAGAGGAAGATAAGAGGGCAAGAATAAGACGAACTTACGAGAATTTGAGCGAGAAATGAACGAACTATGACGAATCTAAGCTTGGAAGAAATGGAAGCTAGGTTTTGGGTGTTTATGGTGAGGAAGAAGAAGATTGAGTTGTGAGGAGTGAATTAGGTTAAGGTGAGTATGAGGGAGTATATATAGGAGAAAGTCAACGAAAGTCAAAGACGGCTCGAAAGTCAAGAAAAGTCAAAGGCGGCTCAAAAGTCAAGAAAAGTCAAAGACGACTTAAATGTCAAGAAAAGTCAAAGACGACTTAAAAGTCAAGAAAAGTCAAAGACGACTTAAAAGTCAAGAAAAGTCAAAGACGCCTTAATACGGGATTCTCATGGAATCTCGCGGAAATTCCAAATACGAACTCGGAAATTCTAAATTCGACTCGAAACTTTAAATTCTAAATTAAAACTTAAATTTGCTGAAAAGATTCCGTAAAATATTTCTACTAGAAAAATAGGGTACATTTCCGGGTGTTACATGATGACATGCCAATTTAACATGTTTATCAAGTGACTATTTCTTAGGTTCCAATGTCTCTCCATTTGCAACATTGATCAAGAAAGGAGTCAAAGATCAAGTCAAGAACTCTTCATAGTTGTTGTTGTCTTAGGATGTGAGTACACTTGTAAAAGTAATAGAATTCATCTTTTGGCAATAGTTTCTGGCAACAGTGAGCATGATTGTTGTCTCAATGTCTGGATAATAACAGTAGTATTTATGTGAACTAATCACAGTAAGTGCAACTGTTGCTTTTGTCTGCAACTCTTGAATCGAAATCATTTTTCCTTTTAAATATTATTTTCTTCAAAAATGTGTTTCATAAACAAATCTGAATTGGCAAGTGCTTTATCAAATTATTTGAAAAATGTTTTTACTTTTTAGAATAAGGCAAAGAAAGACTTTTTTGAAAAAGCTAACATAGTTAATATCCTCCATGTTTTAACCAAAGGTCAAAGATACTTTTATAGACCTTAAATACTATCACTCAACCTATCCATCATTGCCTTTGGTAGCCTTACTTTCTTTATGAAATATCTCTTTCAACAAACTTACTTCTTTGTTGACATCCACAAGCGTTGGGATGATTAACACTTCCAAATATAATAATTTAGTAACACTTCATGCATCCTCCTTTGCCTCTATAAATAAAGGACATTAAATGCTTAGATTTTCCAAGACATTCCGAAGCATTATCTCTCAATTGCAAATTTATCTAAGTGTTTTCCAAAACCTTTTTCTTTGCAAAAGTTTTCAAAGTCTTCAAAAGTTGCAGTCTAGACTACTGTTGCCATTGTAATATATTCTTGTTACTTGAATAGTTAGATCTTGAAATTGTCCTCACAAGTTCTTTTTGAGAACAACATTTGAGGAACAAAGATCCTGTAACTTTTTCAGTTCAAGAGTCGAGTTTTAGAACAAGTGTGTTCTTAAACTCTTTCGCAACCGGAGTAGGTTGTTGGTCATTTTATTGTAGGGGTTTTTAAGTTGTCAGAGTAGATTTCTTATTAACAAAAGCAATATAATGAAGATTGGACGTACGCCCTTAGATCGTAGGCCGAACCAATTCAAAATCGTGTGTTGATCTTTTTATTACTTAATTCCGATGCACTTTGATTTACATACTTTACTTTAGCATAGCAACAGTCATCAATACTGTCAGTTACAACTTTGCTTCAATCTGAAAGGAACTGGTAACAGTTCAACTGACTATTGCCACGATCAGAACTCTTCTTTACTTTTCGACTCAACTCGCTTTAATTCATAAAGAACTAGTTGAAAATTTTAAAAGGTACCTAATTCACCCCCTCCCCCTCTTGATACTAGGAATCCATACTCTTCAATTGGTATCAGAGCCGCGTGCTCTTGATAAGGCTAATTACCTTGAGTAGATTCCGGGAAAATGAATTCCTCAAAACACTCCAAGATCCCGATCTTTATCGGTGAGAATTTTGGTTGGTGGAAACTTAAGATGGAACATTATATTAAAAGTATCGACTATGAGTGTTGGATCATTGTTAAAAATGGCCCCCTTCTGCCAAAGAAATATGAGATTGTCTTGAACTTGCCTATGAAGGAACTATTCAAGTAAAAAAGCATCGTATTGACCTACTCATGCAACAATATGGGTTATTTAGTATGACAAAAGACGAAACTATAAATAGTCTCTTTTCTCGTTTTTCTAGCATAGTTAATGAACTCAAAAGTCTTGGTAGGACCTTCGAGTCCGGACCTTGTACGAAAAACCTTCGAAGTCTTTCCATTAAATGGAGACCCAAAGTCACCGCCATCGAAGAGGCTAAAGACCTATCCACTTTATCCCTTCATGAACTAATGGGATCACTAATGGCTTACGAGCAAATTCTCTCTAAGAATTCTGGTGACGATCCTACATGGAAAGGGCTTGCCCTCAAGTCTACCTCAACTGATGAGGAAGACAATGGTGAGGATGAGTTTGCAATGTTCTCTCGAAACATAGTGGGAATGGTCAATAGTTACGGTCAAAATAAGTTCAATAATAATTTTATGAAAAAACGATTTCCTAAGAAAAGACCCAACGGAGTTGGATGCTTTAAGTGTGGGGACAAAACCCACTTAATTAAAGATTGTCCTAAATGGGGAGACATTAAGTCTAAGGATAAGAGAGACAAGGCCAAAAATGAAATGAAACACAAAGGCATGTCCGCTATTTGGGGAATGTCTGAATCCGATGACGATGATGATATCGAGGATGAACTTGAAGCAAAGATATGCTTAACAAATCAAAACAAATAAAAAACTGTTGGAGTAAGGCCCTGTTCTTTCTGACTTTTTAGAGCTGAACTGAACTTAATAGAGCTGAAATGAACTGAACTGAGCTGAACTGAACTGAATGGAGCTGAACTGAACTTAACTGAACTGAACTGAATGGAGCTGAACTGAACTGAACTGAATAAAGCTGAGCTGAACTGAACTAAACTTATTAGAGCTAAACTGAGTTGAAAAAATAATAATAAATATAATAATAACAACAACAACAACAACAACAACAACAACAACAACAACAACAACAACAACAACAATAATGATAATCATAATCATAATGGTAATGATAATGATAATGATAAATATTATTAGTTGTTATCATTAGTCTTAATAATAATATTAGTAAATAGTAATAGTAGTATTAATATTAATATGATTGATTTTGATAGTCATAACATTCATTATAATAACAATAATAATTAGTGATAATAATAATATTAGTAATAATAGTAGTAATAATAGTAGTAATAACAATAGTACTAGTAGTAGTAGTAGGAGTAGGAGTGGGGCCCTGGTAAGTTTCTCGGTGACCACTAATTTCTTGTAAATTGTGTTTTGAGCTTGATAAAATAATAAAAATAAAAGTGATATTAATAATATTGATAATAGTTGCCATTAATAGAATATTCCCCCAGTTCATAATAATTTTCGTAGTTTGTATTGTATAGTTTTCGAGGCGACACTTTGACTCGATTTCTCTTCATTTATATTCAATTTTTTTTCATTTAAAAAAATATGTTTCCAATTTTTTTTTTGTATGATGAATGTAAATGTTTTTTGTTATAATGTCTTAGTTTTTATATTTTAACACTTATTTATGGTCAAAGTTATAACGAGGGATAGTTATGAGATGGAGGGAGTATTATTTAATTAATAATAATAATAATAGTAATAAAATAATAATAATAACTAATAATAATATTAATATTAATATTAATAAAAAAAAAATTTAAGTTTAAGATGAGTATAACTGAATTGAGCTGAATTTAGTGGAGCTAAACTGAACTGAATGAAGCTGAGCTGAACTGAACTGAACTGAATAGAGCTGAACTAAACTGAAATGAAATGAATAGAGCTGAACTAAACTGAAATGAGCTGAACTGAACTGAATAAAGCTGAACTGAACTGAAATGAGCTAAAATTAAGCTGGAAAGAACAGGACCTAAGTGTCCTCCACAATAGTGCATTTATATATTAAATCTCATTTGGAATATATGTGGCATGATTAGTATATTTTGATACTCCCCGTCAGTTGATTAACGTAAATCGGTAACGCTCAGCTGACTAGAGTTTGACGTTATTGTCGTATGACGGCGGTGATCAACTGATCTCTTTAGGTCACACCTATATGATGAGACCCAAATAAAAGACTAATTATTTGTATACGATACAGTTTAATTAAAGCATTACATATATTTGATATGTACGTTTTAGTTACGAGAGTTATTTATTAGAAATTGAGTTAGGAACTCATTCCACTTAAGTTTATTAATCAATTATACGATAACTGACTGAATAAATTTTACGTCTTATTTTAATACGATTAAATAAAATTTAATTTAGTGATTAATCGTTAATTCATTAAATTAGTTGAGGTTATGCATATATTTTGAGGTAGAGGTAATTAGTTAATTATATTTACAAGGAGTTGTAAAATAAATTAACTGGGCATTGTGGGATCCATTATATATTGATATAATGGTAAAATATCACTTAAAAGTTAAGTACATATTGTTTATTAATTTGTGTCATATAATTTTTATATGATCAAATTAACACTTAATTATACAAGATAATTAAGCATATGATTAATAAGTATTTGTGGGACAAATATCAAAAATCAAAATAGACCACATTTCACATGTGGAGGCCGGTCATATATGTAGTGGAGAAGTGATGATGTTTGTTCTTATTTATGCAGTCAAATCACTATGTTGATAGTGATATATCATCCTTACTTTAATCATTACTATATAACTTACACTCTACCATCTTACACAAAGAATAAAATGAGCAAAATGGAGCCCTCTTGGAGCTCATGAGTGCCGGCCATATTTGGCCTTAAATAGAGCAAAAGTTGTTCATTTTTGTACTTCTTTAATTCATTATGCTTATTTTCTTCTTCTCTCTAAAAACCTCCAACAACTCTCTAAACTCACATGCAAACTAATATTCATGTCATATTACTAGTGTAGTAATATAATAATATTAGTAGTATAATGACTTACTTATTATCTAGTTAATAATAAGGTCAGATTATTTGGGTTTAATCTTGGGTGCAACAAGAAGGAGACCTTCTAATTAGGAGGTTGTTTATGCAGGATCATCCACTAATTACATGCTCAAGAACAATAAGAAGGAGTTCTTATTGTGCCCTTATTAACCGAAAAATTTCAATGTAAGGATGTTTTCGTCTTATATTTTCTTTTATGCTTTTATATTTGCATGCATGATAACTAGATCCTAAATCATTAAGTTAATGTAATTTAATGAACTAATTAGAGGAGTATAATTAGAGGTCTAGGACTTTCATGTGGTATCAGAACTAAATTGTTACATGCATGTTGATTTTAAGCATTAAAATCGAGTTATACGATAACTTGGGTAAAATTGAAAATTTGTGTTAAAAAAGGTTTTGCACAAAAATTTTGATTTGCATGCATACCTACTGACCTAAAACTGGTTGTGGTCAAATTTGGTGATTTTAGGGATTAATTTGCTATTTATTTTTATTTATGGCCTTTCAATCATGTTAACATGCATTTTTATGTTAAAAGTTAACTAAAAATAGTTTCATGTTGATTCTGGTCATAAAATTTTTATATGATCTCACATGCATGTTGTACATACTGTATGTAAAATTTCGTGACTTTTAATTAAGTTTTGCATGATTATTGATTTTTATTAGATAAAAGTCAATAAAGTGAGATTATTATGTTCATAAAATTGAAACGTCCTTTTCTGGTCTTGAAAATTTTGGTACATTTTAGAATCTGATGTATATCATCTTCGTGAAATTTTGTAATTTTTTTTTCCTATTGTACTATATTTAATGGTTTTTATTTGATAAAACGGTTGAATACAAAGTTATTTGTTCATAAAATTAATTCAAATTTTTGGGCAAATTTTTCTGGTTTTTAGAGTTCCTGGAAATGTTCCAGAATGTACAAAATTTTTGGTTTCAAATTTTTATGATTTTTATATTTTATTTTGGGTTTATTTCATAAATGTTATGATTAAACCGCTATATTTAGCAAATACGATCAATTCGAACTAATTAAATACAAACAAAGTTAGTGGGGACTAATTTTGAGTTCTAAATCAGTTTAGATAATTAGTTTGAGCTTAAATACGATTTAAGTGTTGATTAGAGATTTTTAATGGTTAAAAATCCATAAAATCCATAAAACCGAGCTAGAATGAGCATGATAAGTATTAAGGGCGATTTTGGTATGATTTTTTTTACAGCATTTTATTTATGTTGTTATTGTTGAATGAATGAATGTCATTTGTTTAATTTTTAATGCAAGTTGTACCTAGTATGGCCTAGATTATTTTAACCGGTATTACCCGTAATGTAAGTGTTGGAGTCAGTGTCCTCCACAATAGTGCATTTATATAATAAATCTCATTTGGAATATACGTGGCATGATTAGTATATTTTGATACTCCACGTCAGTTGATTAACGTAAATCGGTAACGCTTGGCTGACTAGAGTTTGACGTTATTGTCGTATGACGGCGGTAATCAACTAATCCTTTTAGGTCACACCTATAGGATGAGACCCAAATAGAATACTAATTATTTTTATACGATACAGTTTAATTAGAGCATTACATATATTTGATATGTACGTTTAGTTACGAGAGTTATTTATTGGAAATTGAGTTACGAACTCATTCCACTTAAGTTTATTAGTCAATTATACGATAACTGACTGAATAAATTTTACGTCTTATTTTAATACAATTGAATAAGATTTAATTTAGTGATTAATAGTTAATTCATTAAATTAGTTGAGGTTATGCATATACTTTGATGTAGAGGTGATTAGTTAATTATATTTACAAGGAGTTGTAAAATAATATAACTAGGCATTGTGGGACCCATTATATATTGATATAATGATAAAATATCACTTAAAAGTTAAGTTTATATTATTTATTAATTTGAGTCATATAATTGTTATATGATCAAATTAACCCTTAATTATACAAGATAATTAAGCATATGATTATAAGTATTTGTGGGACAAATATCAAAAATCAAAATGGACCACAAGACACTAGTGGGAGCCGAAATCATGTAGTGTATAACATGATGGTTGTTGTTTCTTGTATCACACTACAACATGTGATCATGTCATGTTTATGACACATGATCATATTCTTATTCACTCCTACACTCAACAATTTTGCATGAGATTATTTTAAGCAAAATAAGAGGCCACTAGGGCTCTCTTTTGGCCGGACCATGTGTCCTTAAATGGACAAAATTGTTGTTCATTTGAAAGAATAAGTTCATTCTTATTTTGCATGCTTATCACTCTAAAATCCTCATCTCTCTAAAAACTCTCAAACACTAATATTTTTCCTATTACTAGAGTAGTAATAAATCTAATATTAGTTCATATTATCACTTGTGTTTTCTTGTCAAAAACTAAGTGATTAGTTTGGGTTTAATCTTGGGTGCAACAAGAAGGAGACCTTCTACTTTGGAGGTTATTTTATGGAGGATCATCCACTAAATACATGCTCAAGAACAATAAGAAGGAGTTCCTATTGTGCCCCTTATTGGCCGAAAATTTCCATTGTAAGGAAATTTCATCTTATCTTTATATTTATGCTTTTATATTTGCATGCATGATAATTAGATCCTAAATCATTAAGTTAAAGTAATTTAATAAACTAATTAGAGAAGTCTAATTAGAGGTCTAGGACTTTCATGTGGTATCAGAGCTCAATTGTTACATGCATGTCGATTTTAGGCATTAAAATCGAGTTATACAATAACTTGGGTAAAATTGAAAATTTGTGTTAAAAATTGGTTTGCACGAAATTTTTGATTTGCATGCATACCTACTGACCTCAAAATGGTTGTGGTTAAATTTGGTGATTTTAGGGATTAATTTGCTATTTATTTTGATTTATGGGCTTTAAATCATGTTAATATGCATATTTTATGTAAAAAGTTAACTAAAATTAGTTGCATGTTGATTCTGGTCATGAATTTTTGATATGATCTCACATGCATGTTGACATACCTGTATGTAAAATTTTGTGACTTTTAATTAAGTTTTGCATGATTATTGATTTTTATGAGATAAAAGTCAATAAAGTGAGATTATTATGTTCATAAAATTTAACCGTCCTTTTCTGGTCTTGAAAATTTTTGATACATTTTATAATCTGATTTATATCATCTTGGTGAAAGTTTATAATTTGTTTCACTATTTTACTATATTTAATGGTTTTTTATTTGATAAAACCGTTGAATACTATGTTATTTGTTCATAAACTTTTTTCAAATTTTTTGGGCAAATGTTTCTGTTTTTTTAGAGTTCCTGGAAAATTTCCAGAATGTACAAAATTTTTGGTTTCAAATTTTTATGAGTTATATATTTTATTTTGTGTTTATTTCATAAATGTTATGATTAAACCTCTATATTTAGCAAATACGATCAATTCGAACTAATTAAATACAAACAAAGTTAGTGGGGACTAATTTTGAGTTCTAAATCAGTTTAGATAATTAGTTTGAGCTTAAATACAATTTAAGTGTTTATTATTGATTTTTAATGGGTAAAAATCGATAAAATCCATAAAAACGAGCTAGAATGAGCATGATAAGTATTTAGGGCGATTTTGGCAGGATTTTACAGCATTTTATTTATGTTGTTATTGTTGAATGAATGAATGTAATTTATTTAATTTTTAGTGCAAGTTGTACCTAGTATGGCCTAGATTATTTTAATCGGTATTACCCGTAATGTAAGGGAATACCGATTCGGTTGTAATTTTATTTGCGATCTCGTATCGCCGTTTGTAATAATTTCATTTCATTTTCTAGATCAAATGTATAATAGGAATTTTATTTGTATCTTTTGTAATTAATTATTATGAAGACGGAGATTCCCGAAGTCGGTGTTCCAAAAGACGGTGCCATGAAGAGGCAAGGGGCCAAGGAGTTGGTTTCCGATTTTGTAATCATCTAGTTAATTAGATTAGCTAGGTGGCCATACTAGGATTTATTATTTTCTTGCTTTATTTTTTCGCTCATGCCAAAATCGCCAACATGCATCTTTATTTCTCGATTGTCAATTCAAAGTTATTCAAAATTCACCGACTTAGTTCGCTTATAGGGAATTAATAACAAAAATTGACAAGACCTCTCACATAACTTAAAAAATTGAGATTTAGCCTTACCAATTGAAGCACCTATGAACCCAGTGTTTATTAGGGCTACCACGCCGTGGGTCCCCTTTTTACCTCGGGTAGTAGTTGAGTGGATGCGATC
>JAIUZE010014737.1:0-12199 GCA_022085475.1 Heliosperma pusillum | reverse complement strand
AACCCTTTCCACGATTGAACGGCTTTACAAGTTCATAGAAGGATAAAATATTTGTCATTTGCGCGTATAAAATAAATATCAACGGAAAATAAACATTAATTGCTTAAATATAATTTACTTGTAAAACAATTTTAACAAGTCACTCATATAATAACCCCTCACGAAATTATATAAGTGATTTCAAGACCCATATTTAGACAAAAATAGTCATCGCATGCTACCTTTATCTAAAAATGGTAAGTCAATACTTGTCTAATTCTACACTTAGAACTCTTGGTTGATGGATTTCTGTTAAATCCATCTCCTAGTCCCAAGATAACGCTTATCTCGTTGAGCCCAATCCAATTTTGGCTTGTGATCGCATCACCCTACTTACCCGAGGTAAAAAGGGACCCACGAGCGTGGTAGCCCTAATGAAAACGGGGTTCATAGGTGTTACTAATTGGTAAGGCTAAATCTCAATTTTTTAAGTTATGTGAGAGGTCTTGTCAATTTTTTTATTAATTCCCTATAAGCGAACTAAGTCGGTGAATTTTGAATAACTTTGAATAGACAATCGAGAAATAAAAATGCATGTTGGCGATTTTGGCATGTGCGGAAAAACATAAAGCAAGCAAATAATAAATCCTAGTATGGCCACCTAGCTAATCTAATTAACTAGAAGATTACAAAATCGGAAACCAACTCTTTGGCCCCTTGCCTCTTCATGAACATACTTCAAAAAGGCACCGTCTTTTGGAACACCGACTTCGGGAATCTTCGTCTTCATAATAATTAATTACAAAAAGATACAAATAAAAATCCTATTATACATTTGGATCTAGAAATGAAATTAAATTATTACAAACGGCGAATACGAAGATCTTGCAAATTAAAATTACAACCGAATCGATTCCCTTACCATGTACGGGTAATACCGATTAAAATAATCTAGGCCATGTACTAGGTACCAAACTTGCATTAAAAATTAATAAATGAACATCATTTCAAAATAATAAAAACATAAATAAATGCATGTTAAACTAATCATTGCCAAAATCGCCTACTTAAGACACCCTCTATCATGCTCATTCTTAGTCGGTTTTATGGATTTTATCGGATTTTGAAACAATTAAAAAAATCAATAATCAACACTTAAATCGTATTTAAGCTCAAACTAATTATCTAAACTGATTTAGAACTCAAAATTAGTCCCCACTAACTTTGTTTGTATTTAATTAGTTTGAATTGATTGTATTTGCTAAATATAGAAGTTTAATCATAACATTTATGAAGTAAACCCAAAATAAAATATAACACTCATAAAAATTTGAAACCAAAAAATTTGTACATTCTGGAACATTTTCAGGAACTCTAAAAACCAGAAACATTTGCCCAAAAAGTTTGAATAAATTTTATGAACAAATAACTTAATATTCAACGGTTTTATCAAATAAAAACCATTAAATATAGTAAAATAGTGACAAAAAAAATTATAAAATTTCACCAAGATGATATAAATCAGATTATAAAATGTACCAAAAATTTTCAAGACTATAAAAGGACGTTTTAATTTTATGATCATAATAATCTCACTTTATTGACTTTTATCTTATAAAAATCAATCATCATGCAAAACTTAATTAAAAGTCACGAAATTTTACATACAGTATTTACAACATGCATGTGAGATCATATCAAAATTTCATGGCCAGAATCAACATGCAACTATTTTTAGTTAACTTTTAACATAAAATATGCATATTAACATGATTTAAAGGCCATAAATAAAAATAAATAGCAAATTAATCCCTAAAATCACCAAATTTGACCAAAACCATTTTGAGGTCAGTAGGTATGCATGCAAATCAAAAATTTCGTGCAAACCAATTTTTAACACAAATTTTTAATTTTACCCAAGTTATCGTATAACTCGATTTTAATGCTTAAAATCGACATGCATGTAACAATTGAGCTCTGATACCACATGTGAGTCCTCGACCTCTAATTAGACTCCTCTAATTAGTTCATTAAATTACATTAACTTAATGATTTAGGATCTAGTTATCATGCATGCAAATATAAAAGCATAAATATAAAGATAAGATGAATTTCCTTACAATGGAAATTTTCGGTCCAATATGGGCACAATAAGAACTCCTTCTTATTTTTTTTGAGCATGAAATTGATAGATGATCCTCCATAAAACAACCTCCAAAGAAGAAGGTCTCCTTCTAGTTGCACCCAAGATTAAACCCAAATAATCTTACCTTATTATTAACTAGATAATAAGTAAGACATAATACTACTAATATTAGTATATTACTACACTAGTGATATGTAGATAATATTAGTTTGCATGTAGGTTTTGAGAGATGTTGAGTTTAGAAAGAGAAGTGAGAATAAGCATAATGAATTCAAGTGATCCAAAATTGAACAACAATTGTTCAATATAAAGGCCTTATGGCCGGTCACCATAAGCCATATTTGGCTCTTATTTTGCTTATTTTACTCACATGCAAAAGACTGTGAGTGTTGGTAGTAAATGTAATGATAATTGTGTCATAACAAGTCATTATCATGTGATGGAGTGTGGTAGTAGTAGAGAATAAATACTATTGTTCTCCACTTGAAAGATCCGGCCTCCACATGTGAAATGTGGTCCATTTTGATTTTTGATATTTGTCCTACAAATACTTATAATCATATGCTTAATTATCTTGTATAATTAAGTGTTAATTTGATCAAATAATAATTTTATAACTCAAATTAATAATCAATATACACTCAACTTTTAAGTGATATATAACCATTATATCAATATATAATGGGTCCCACAATGTCCAGTTAATTTATTTTACAACTCTTTGTAAATATAATTAACTAATTACCTCTTTCTCAAAATATATGCATAACCTCAACTAATTTAATGAATTAACGATTAATCATTAAATTAAATCTTATTTAATCGTATTAAAATAAGACGTAAAATTTATTCAGTCAATTATCGTATGAATTGAAAATAAACTTACGGGAATGCGTGTTCGTAAACTCATTATTTCCAAAAAATTAACTCTCGAACTAAACGTACATATCAAAATATGTAATTCTCTAATAAATATATCGTATACAAATAATTAGTATTCTATTTGGGTCTCATTGCTATAGGTGTGACCTAAGGGATCAGTTGATTACCGCCGTCATACGACAAAGGTTCAAACTCTCACAGATCAGCAGCGTTACCGATTTACGTTAATCAACTGACGTGGAGTATCAAAATATCGCTATATCATGTAACGATATATTTCCAAATGAGATTTATTCATATAAATGACACTATTGTGGAGGACAATCTTTAGCTCCAGCAATATTGGTAAGGCTAATCTCAATTTTTAAACATGTGAGAGATCTTGTCAATTTAGTTATTAATTCCCTATAAGTGAACTCAGTCGGTGAATTGTGAATAACGTTGAATTGACAATAACGGTAAATAAAATGCATGTGTGACGATTTTGGCATGAGCGGAAATAAAGCAAGCAACCAAGCAACAATAAAATCCTAGTATGGCCAGCTAGCTAATCAAAATTAACTAGATAGTTACAAATTCGGAAACCAACTCCTTGGTCCCTTGCCTCTTCACTTGGAACACGTTCCAAAATGGCACCGTCTTGAAGGAGTCACCGGTCTTCATAAATGTAATTACAAATATACAAATATAAAAATTCCTATTATACATTTATTCTATGAAATAAAATTAATAAATTATACAAACCGGCGATACGAGATCGCAATAAAATTACAACCAAACCGTTATTCCCTTACATTACGGGTAATAACGATTAAAAATAACTAGGCCATACTAGGTACAAAATTTGCATAAATTATTAAATAAATGACATTCATTCATTCAACCATAAATAAAATAATTGCTGCAAAATTCATGCCAAAATCGCCCTAAACACATTCATGCTCATTGTAGCTCGATTTTTCGGGATTTATTGATTTTTAACCATTAAAAATCAATATCAACATTTAAATCTTATTTAAATTCAAAATAATTAACTAAACTGTTTTAGAACTCAAAATTAGTCACTACTAATTTTGTTGGTCATTAATTAGATCGATTTGATTTCATTTGCTAAATATTACGGTTCAATCATAACAATTATGAAATAAAACCAAAATAAAATATAAACATCATAACATTTGAAACCAAAACTTTTGTACATTCTGGAACATGTCCAGGAACTCTAAAAATAAACACATTTTCTCAAAAAATTTAAATTAATTTTATGAACAAATAACTTAATATTTAATGGTTTTATCAAATAAAAATCATTAAATATAGTAAAACAGTGAAACCAATTATGAAATTTCACC
Organism: Heliosperma pusillum; assembly: GCA_022085475.1. Classification (NCBI taxonomy): domain Eukaryota; kingdom Viridiplantae; phylum Streptophyta; class Magnoliopsida; order Caryophyllales; family Caryophyllaceae; genus Heliosperma; species Heliosperma pusillum. The sequence continues at coordinate 7,840 of JAIUZE010014737.1, read as the reverse complement.
AAGAGTATCAAAATCAGAATTTAAAATGTACCAAAAATTGTCAAGACCATTAATGGACGTTTCAATTTTATGAACATTATAATCTCATATTATCAACTTTTATCGTATAAAAATCAATAAACATGCAATACTTAATTAAAAGTCACGAAATTTTTCATACAATATGTAAGACATGAATGTGAGATCATATTAAAATTTCATGGCCAGAATCAACATGCAACTATTTTTAGTTAACTTTTAACTCATAAAATGCATGTTAACTCGGTTTAAACGCCAAAAATCAAAATAAATAGCAAATTAATCCCTAAAATCACGAAATTCGACCACAAATATTTTGAGGTCAGTAGGTTTATATTCCCCAAAAACATTTTTCAGAATCGTATTTTAACTCAAAATCTTTGATTTATTAGTTATCTTATAACTTTAATAAAAATGTGCAAAATGAACATGCATGCTACAAGCTAGCTCTGATACCACATGAAAGTCCATAGACCTTAATTAGACTCCTCTAATTAGTTACTAAATTACTTGTTAATTTAGTATTTAATGATCTATGTAACATGCATGTAAATATAAAGACATTTATATAAGAGAAGAAATTTCCTCACATTGATATGGAAAGTATATGAGCACAACAAGAACTTCTTCTTGTTGTTCTTGAGCTATAATTATGGATGAACACAAGTAATCTCCAAACTAGAAGATCTCCTCTAAGTTGCACCAAGATGAACCCAAATAATCTACTCTTAATATTAACTAGATAATAAGATAGATATTATACTACTAATATTAGACTATATTACTACACTAGTAATACTTAGTAAATATTAGTTTTTGAGAGTTTTTAGAGAGAAGATAAGTTTTTGAGAGAAGTAAGAAAAACAAGCATGAATTGAACAAATGAAATGAACAACCTTATTGCCCTTATAAAGACAATATGGCCGGTCAAGAAGAGCTACATAAGGCTCTTATTTTGCTTATTTTAATCACATGCAAAGTGGTAGAGTGTAGTGTTAGTATGTAATGATTTTAGGTTACTATTCATGTCATAATCATATGTAACTTGTGAGCATGAACATAAGCAACCATCATCACCTTACCAACTCTATCATAACCGGCCATGTGAGCCTTATTTTGATCCATTTTGATTTTTGATATTTGTCCCACAAATTGTGACACCCTCAAATTTGCGGAAGAAAAAAAAAATAATTTAAATAAATAAAAGATGAGAATACGTTTCTAATAGGTTCACTTTAGTGAAAACCGGTACATTTTAAAACCGGAACCTACTATTAAATATATTCATCATAAGAAGGTGTCTTAAATAAAAAGGTTCATAGCAAATAAGGAAATAATATTATACAATAAAAAGTATCTGAAACGGGAGACATATCTCCCGTATAAATACAGAAATAAAAGAGTGTATAATAATATACAATCCTAAGAACCGAATATAGGTCCAAGGTAAAACTCGTTGCTAGTTCGTCAATGTACCCCAAGTAGCCATCACAACCCTGCCAACCGCATTAAATATAAACACGGAAGCCACAGTCAGTGGGGAGTAACTCCGAGTTCTCCCAGCCACGAAATGTCGAGTTTAATTAAACATGAATAACATAAAGAGATGTATATGGAAAATACAAAACTTACCATATATGATATGCTTTTCATGTTATGAAACAGATAACTAACATATACCTCTAGCCATATGGAGCTCAAGCTACTCAGCAAACTATCATGTGAATCATTATCCACCCGGTATTAATCCAACTCTAATCAACCTTAGCCGCTGCATTATCTCACCTTCTAAGATTAGAGAATCATACAAACATGGAAAACCAATAAGTCCTAGAAACGGCAGAAGTTCTTAGTGACAGTCAATAGTCGACTCTTAACTTCGAGTCTATACCACACTGTACGAAAACCTCCTAGCCCTAGACTGATCAGACCTAGCGACAACAGCTAACCCATTCCCTGTCTCATTACATAACCGTACATGAGAAACTCTGATAGGCGACCCCCTAAGCAGAGATGGCTAGTACTTAAGCTGGCTCCCTTCCCAAAGTGGAAACTCTTAGGATGCCATGCCCCCCGCTTGGTATCAAAAGGCCCAAGCCAGTGACACAAAAGGCTATCAAGCGGGAAACTCCATTTGCTCGTTCAAGATAGTAACTGGCCTATCAATGTCATTGTCCAACGATCTCAATTTAGAATTAGAATTGTCAAAATACGCCATATACTCATAATTCTCTATGGGTACTTAGTCAACACGACATATATCCTACAATCAAACAGTCACGGAAAGAACTTCCTAACATGTGACTAATTGCATATAAATCATAATCACATATCATATCGCCTCATATCTACTAAGGCTAATTCATTAATTAAATACAACCTTACTTGAAGACAAATCCCCGACCCGAGTCCCGCGACGGGTCATCAGTCAACACGGGGCTGACTAGATCTTAGTTTGACCAAACCCGTTTGGTCAAACCGGCTAGAAACAGAGTCTTTACCACATAGACTTGATCATAAAAATCATCATATTCCTTACATGTTATTTTATTAAAACTTCTAACATGTGAATTATTAAATCTTACGAAAAACCCGCTTGACTTAAAGGATATAAATTTAAACTACGATCTCGTATTATAATTTCTAACATGTGAGAAATAATAATTTTATGAAAAACCTTTTTAATTAAATATTTTACTTATTAACATTTCCCACTTGCTAAATATTACAACACACGATAAAATAGCAATAACTCAAAAACCGTCACATGTCCAAAGGGAAAATTCATGGGCTGACTTGGGCCGAATTTGACACGGCCTGGACTGGGCCCACGGGCCTGGTTTGGGCTGTTTTGGGTTTTTGTCGACTTTACTAAAAACCGTTTCCTAATATTTCCCTCATGCTTTAACATATTTAAAACCCGTCAAAACAACAACATAACAATCAAGTATCGACACAACTCCCAAGGACCAAACACGGACCAACCCAGACCGGGCTGGACCGGCCTGAACCGGTCTGACCAGGCCTGAACCGGCCGGTTCACAGCCACCCAACACGGCCCTTTCACACGGCCAAAACCACCATCATTCCTAATAAATTCTAACATGTTTTTAATTAACCAACAAACATTTTAACATCCAATTCAACCATCATTCATACAAAAATCATGGTTATAAATAAATCATACAAATATGTCAAGAACACTAACATATTAAAAATTCCATACAACATATAAATCATACTACTTATCATGTTACTACTAACAATCATAAGTAACAATAATATGAACTAAAACAAAAGATGAACCAAAAACAAAAGAACCACAACTATGTAACATTAATTCGTCTAGTAACTCGAATTCGTTACCTTAGCTAGCGACAATCAAGTAACCAAATAGAAGTAAAGAAAACCCGTCTACTAATCTTCCCCTAATATATACGAGTCACCAAACTTGTCTTCAAAATCTTCCCCTATAAGAAATGACAAGAAAAACATTATTAGAATTAAAAACTTGATTTTCCATAATTAAAGTGTTGAAAACGCTTTTGTCGGAATTGAAAATAAACCGTACTTGAAGATGGAGAGCGAAGAGGAGATTCTAGAAATATAAGTTAGGACTGATTTGAATAAGAAATAAAGGTTTTATGATGATTTTGCTCAAGAACTACGAAGAACGACGAAGAACGATGAAGAACGATTAAGAAAGTGTCTTTTGATCTTTATTTGATTGTTGAAAAATGAAAAGTTGTTGTGAGTAAAGTGGGGTGAGGATGTCGTGTAATATAGCGACAAACTAGTGAGTTGGGTTTGAAATTGTTGTTATGGAATTGACCCGGTATAATAATTATATTACCGTAATTAATTCGATATTAAGTTAATTGAATTAAATATCAAGATATTATGTTATTATAATGAAAAGAAATAAAATATCAAGGCTAAGAGAGGAAGAAAAACCGGGTGGTATGGGTGATATCGGGTAAGTTTTGTAAACGATTTGCGTAATTTTCGTTAACTGATCGATAAAGTAAATAAATATCTAGATATTATTATTAGTTTAATCAAAAGAATTAAAAATATCTAATGTGAGTGGAAAACGATGACACGCGCGTGTGACTCATGCCAAAGTCGAGTTTTGAATTTGTTACGAGATTTACGATGAGTGGGGAATAGTTAAATGACGTTCGGTGAAAACCGTAAAAGTTATTCTTTAAATTCCGAATAAATTCAAAATAATTATATTAAATTATGATAAATCTTAATAAATCTTAATAAAAATAAATTAAAAATATTATTTTTTTTAAATAAATTTCGGTCTTCAAACTTATAAGGCGAGTCGGGAAAAAGTCAACGAAAGTCAAAGTCGACTTAAAAGTCGAGAAAAGTCAAAGATGACTTAAAAGTCAAGAAAAGTTTATGACGACTTAAAAGTCAAGAAAAGTCAATGAAGACTTTAAAAAGTCAAGAAAAAGTCAAAGACGACTTAAAAGTCAAGAAAAGTCAAAGATGACTAAAAACGGTCTTTTCATGAAATCTCTCAGAAATTCCAAATACGAACGCGGAATTTCAAAATAAGACTCGGAAAAAAAATTCCTATTTTAAAAACTTAAGTTCTACTGAAAAGTGTTAGTAAATATTTTTACTAGAAAAATCGGGTATATTTCGGGTTGTTACAATCACCCCTCCTTTTAAAAAGTTTCGTCCTCGAAACTTAGAAGAAGGAACGTAACATATATGTAGGTCTATTTCAAAATTGTTAAAAAATATATTCGTGAATAAATTACAGAGTCTTATCACTGGGGCGGAAGGTTCTCGTCAGCTGTTACGAACACCAACGTCCCAAATCAAAGACTTTAAAAAGATACATTTTCGCATCAATAAATGAGAAAACTAGTTATCGAACGTCTCCAATAACAAGTCTCAACACTCTTTGACGGTAAAATACTTGAAATCATAAAACATTTCCAAAGGTTTTTAGTTCAAAACTTTTATAGTATAGGTAATAATTCTACTATCTATGCCTAAAATTTCTAACTAAAGATTCTAGTAATAATCTACCTATAAATACGATATTCCATAGAAGAAACGAAATATTCGAAAGAATAAATCGAATAGAAAGAAGAAAGAAAGAAGGAAAGAATAAAGAAAAACGAAGGAGGAACCCTAATACTATCTTCCCTCTATGAAAATTCTAATGTCGATAGTAACTCGACAATACTAACTGTACAAGTAAACTAGTCCTCAAGGGAGTGCAATATATCCTCAACATTTCAATCATCGGATTCCTACCAAGATATTTCATAAGCATGCCACACCGAGTAGCAATTCCCAATTATTCCAATTCAATTTACATCTTCTAAAATCCATCGAACCTATTATTGGAAATCACCATCAAAATATTCATAATTAGGGAAACAATGCCGCTAACAACCCCAAAGTAAAGGAGACTTACTATGAAATCCTTTGATCCAATTTATTCCAAAATCCATTATCTTAAGTTATTAACAATTAACCTTCCCATCCTCAAAAGTTGAATAACAAAACCTCAAAGAGATTAGTCACACAAATATTATTTCACTTAACTTTTGCCACACATATGCAATGTGACCGTAATCAATTTATTTATTTCTTCCAAACTCTCAATACATCGGTTTTTGCTTATGTCGATATTCCTCAAGTTGTGTCATCAAATCCAAATTCCACAAAGTATTTATTCCCGTTAGGGTCCAACATTTAACGACAACAAATTCCCAAGTAACACTTAAAAATCACTCAACTTCCTAACCACAACCACAACTATTATTACGCTTATTTCAGTCCTCAAAAGATATTGCAACTTCAAGTTTTCATAGTCTAAAACCACTAGGAGAATTTCATCCTAAGTTTATCCTCAAATCCTTGTAATCATCTAAACACGGAACTCGCTTAATAGGATGGTTAGGTACCATATTAGAAACTTCTTATTTACTCCAAAATAGACATATCATAAGCATGGTCTTCAAACCAATACTAAACTTCTAATTCCAAAAGACTAAATTACAAATGAGTTAAGAAGTAATAGCCAACTCATTCGACTTTACACCTTCGAATATCATGAACTATTTACACACAAGTCATGACAAGCTTCAAGCATTAAAATCATTAAACATACCTTACCACACTTTCCTCAAGGATACCCATTCTCACCACCATAGGGTGAAATTAGATCTATACTATTTCCTCGAATCACAAGTTCATTCTAACTAACACTTATATTCCACAAAATTCAAAGTTCTTCCGACTAAGTATAATATACCTCAAACAAATGGGTATGACATCCACAAAATGTTACCAGAGGGAGGTAAGGATACCAATGGTAAGATGGAGGAACTATCAAGAGAAATTTTCAAGATGCAAAAAGGTTGGAAGAGAAAGAAGCACCTAGATATAAGGAAGAGGGCAAAATATTATAAGAACGAGAGAATTCATAGAGGAAGAAGGAATTCACTTCAATTAGGCTTATAACTCTTCAAATCTTCGGTAGAGGATACTCCTTCTAGGTAACACATATTCCACCCTAAGGCGTAATATTGCTCCTAGCAATTTGGCTAGCCACTCAAGCATAGCCTCCTTGGCAATTGTCTTCTCTATGAGGAGGGACCTGGTCGGCACTAACAATGATCTCTTCTACACGAGGTCCAACCATCTTCATAAGAGACAAAACAAATTAAGTTACTCCTAACAATTAGCATAAACAAATAGACTACAACATAAATCCTAATCTACCCATCCTACCATTCTATCTCAAAAGTTTATTATTTTATTAAGGTCAAGTTATTTATACAAGGGTACACAAACGTGCGTCGGGAGCAAAAATGCTCTGATACCAACTGTGACACCCTCAAATTTGCGGAAAGAAAAAAATAATTTAAATACATAACGAAGGGTGTCATAAATAAAAAGGTTCATTACAAAAGAAAATTAATATTATACATAAGAATTATACAAGACGGGAGACATATCTCCCGTATAAATACGGAAAATAAAAGAGTGTATAATAATATACAATCTAAGAACCGAATATAGGTCCAAGGTAATACTTCGCTCGCTAGCTCGTCAATGTACCCCAAACATGCATCACCACCTGTTCGACCGCATTAAATATAAACACGGAAGCCACAGTCAGTGGGGAGTAACTCCGAGTTCTCCCAGCCACGAAATGTCGAGTTTAATGAAACATGAATAACATAAAAGCAATGTATATGGAAAATACAAAAACTAAACATATATGATATGCTTTTCATGTTATGAAACAATTAACTAACATATAACCTATCATATGAAAGCTATCATGTGAAACCGATAATAAAATATAACAAGAGGTAGGGAAGCTGGTATGCTAGCTCAGAGGTTCCTCTCAGAAACATGGCCATGATACACTCCAAACCCTAATCAACACGTAATCATGTGAATCAGTTAACAATCGGTAATCCAAACTCTATCAATCCTAGCCGGCTTGCATCTCACCTCCTAGAACTCATAGAATCATACAAACATGAAAGACCAATACTTCTACAAACAGGCATAAGTTCTTAGTCCAGTCAATAGTCGACTTCTGTAACTCGAGGCTATACCACAAGGTAGGAAAACATCCTAGTCCTAGACTGATCAGACCTAGCGACAAAAGCTATTCCATTCCCCGTCTCATGACCAAAAGTACACAAGAATCTCTACTAGGCGACCCCCTAGACAGAGTTGGCTAGTACTTAAGATGGCTCCATTCCCAAATTGGAACTCTTAGGCAGCCATGCCCCGACTTGGAGATAAACCCCCCAGGCCGGGACAC
>JAIUZE010014736.1:0-26980 GCA_022085475.1 Heliosperma pusillum | reverse complement strand
TATTTATAGAAATATATTTATCTTGATATCTCAAAATATTGTTGTAAAGATATAGTAGAATACTAGATTAGGTAAACTAAGGAAACAACCTAGGTTGGCCGAAATCCTCTAGCTCACGAAACCCTAGGAGGCACGCAACCCTAGGTGGCACAATACTAGGTTTCCACGAAACCCTAGATGGCGCAAACACTAGGTGGGCTAATTAGGTTAACAACAAATTGAGATAGAATATATTAGAAACCCTAGGTAGCATGACAACCCATAAGTTGTATTACTAACCAATAGAATCTCATAAATATATTTTCTAATAAAACTTTTGATAAATATAAAATACTCTTTCACTTTTAAAAAACATTTCAAAAACATTTTAGTTCCAAAATTCATGCAGTCAATATTTTATCATCAAAAATCAAGGCTAAAGCTATACTTTTGAACATAAATCTCTCGAATGGAATAGTTCCCGAATGACGACCTATACTATCTAATCTTCACAAAGATCTTCAGTTTACGGATCATCTCTTCATCTTGATCACAAAGACCCTCCATCTCGAGTCTTGTGTTGTTTGATGTAGATCTTGTTTGAAGCGATTTTCTTTAAAGTTATGCCTGGTTAGCTATAACTTCCATGTTCACTTCCAAAGTTATTCCTGAAGTTGTTATAACTTTGTCTCACAGACGTTATCAAAGTTATGCCTAACTTTGATCTTTCTTCTCATAATTGTTGCTAGCTATAATAAGACTAAAGCACACAATTACACGCATATGATATATTGAGTAAAACATATTATTACGTAAACACATGTCATTATCAAAACTATCAAATTGGTCCAACAACCGAATACTACAACAAATCGTCCTTTCGCCTTCACTCGACTGGATAAACGAGGTGCAGGTGAAGTTAAGTCGTCAACCCCGCCATGTACAAGAATGAAGGGTGCATTACGCGATCGTTTGGGTATTTCTTCAAAATCGGTCTTCACTCGTTTAGACACGTCCAAAACCGATAAGGGTAAGACTTTTTCGTGCTCAACTTATGTGGATGAAAAGAATGAAGACATAAGCATAAGTGATGACTTGAGAAGCGCAATACCCTCTCGCATGAAGCGTCTGCAAGTAGTGGACATCATCCAATATGAGCCACTAAAAGCACGGAGGCGTGTATTAATTTTCACCGGCCAATCCTCAAAAAATGATGAAGAGTCTGAACCTTCATCTTGACACTCTCGTGATTCAAAAGACTTGGAAGTTGCGACGTCTTATCATATCACTGCAGAAGAGCTTCCTGATGACATCGAAGAGGTAGAGGCTGACAAAGCACCTGAAACACTTGAAGACGAGGTACAATAAACTGTAGATGATTTAAAAGAACTCAACCTAGGAACAGCTGAAGACCCTCGTCTAATATTCGTTAGTACTCTGTTAACTCAAGAAGAAGAATGTGAATACTACAAGTTGTTGAAGGAATACAAGGACGTATTTGCTTGGAGCTACAAGGAAATGCCCGGACTAAGTCCAAAAGTTGCAGTCCATCGCCTTGCAATCAGAAAAGGTGTCAGTCCTAAAAAACAATCTCAGCGTCGCTTCAGGCCGGAGCTTATACCTGAAATAGAAAAAGAAGTTAATAAACTAATTGATGCCGGATTTATCCGAGAAGTCAAATATCCTACATGGATAGCCAACATTGTTCCAGTTAGAAAGAAGAATGGGCAACTGCGTGTGTGCGTCGATTTCAGAGATCTTAATGATGCATGCCCGAAGGATGATTTCCCTTTGCCGGTAACAGAATTGATGATCGATGCAACTACTGGTCACGAAGCACTCTCGTTCATGGATTGTACTGCTGGATACAATCAAATACAAATGGCACCTGAAGATCAAGAAGCAACGACATTTCGCACACCAAAAGGGATATTCTGTTACACAGTCATGCCATTTGGACTTAAGAATGCAGGCGCCTGATAACACTTTATTTTACGTATTTTTGGCCCACATTTTATCCCTTATTTGCGCAATTTAATAACTCGAGTTAGCGTTATTTACTTATTTTAGTCTTATAATAGCGTATTAGTCGATTAATTTCAAATGACGATTGTTTGTACTATTTCTCGGAATTTTGGTACTGCTCTCGTCTTTTTGTATTTATAGGTTCAAATCGAGTAGAGACCGAGTGAGAAAAGCGGGTTAAGACGAGAGTGTGTCCAAGAGCAAATTATCATTTGGGCCTTTTCATATTGGACCATGTATGTTTGCTGCGTTTTTGGAGGATAGAAAACAAAACCCATTTTGTCCTTTTCTCCTAAAATATGAGAAATGAAAGGCAACAAAAGAGGGGGCCTTCATTTGTCTTGGCTGGCAGAAGGAAGAAAAACAAAAAGAAAAGACAGAAAAAGAAGAGCATAGAGAAGGGCGAGAGAAAGGAGAGAACAAAGAGAGAGAAGACGGAAAGAGTAGGAGTAGCAATAGACTAGAATAGATTATTTTATCTTAGAAATTTAGACCGTCTCAATCCGTCTTACTAGATTAGATTATCGTAATTTAATTTATTCCTTTAATTCGTCCCCAAATCTTGTAATAGTTCACTTCACTCGGATTTTTTATGAAGACTAAGATCGAAAGATTGAGTTTTAATTCAACGTTCATATCTTTTCCGTCTCATTTATGTTAATCGGTAAAAATCTCATCTTTCCTTCTTTGTTTACTTTTTAATTTCATTTTCATTACAATGTTTTAGTAGATCTAGTTATTAGTAATGTTGAACTTAGTTAGTATTATAATTATTGTTATGTTTGTTTAATTAATCTTTGTTTTACTTTAAAGTTTTAATCTTTAGTATTTTATAATGCTTAGTATTATGTTTAGAGTAATTATTAGAATTTTAATTAGTATATATATGATTAGTGAGTAGAATTCTCGCTAGGGTTCGATTAGACCCCAACTTATTTATTTTACATGACTAGGTCTCGGTTTTTATGAGTTGTTGAATAATCGGTTGAGATTGGTTAAGGGAATTTGTATTGTTGTTGTTTTTGTGTCTTGACCTTTCTCCTTGACCCTTGTCCATCGGTGGGAACCGGTTAGGTTTGAGATTATCGTTATTTCACTTGGCTAGTTTCACCGACTTAGGTTGAGCACGAAAGTGGGAACCGAGGTGGGGTGCCCTTGACCTTCAATTAGAAGTCTACCCTTGGGAAAGGGAGAGGGATAATTGGGAAAATAGATGCGGACCTAAGGACTTAGACCATCGCTAGGATACCATGGGAGTGGGTTCTAGTTGTGTCCTAAGATACTGGTTGCGAAACCCAGGAGGGAGGTAATCGGGACTACTTGTATTGACCGCGAACCCGGGAGGGAGGCGGGAGATACCTTGAGGCGTTTTTCTCTTAAACCGATTGTTTGACAGCTAATTAAAGAGACCTATGAATGTGAAAGAAACTTGTTGGTGGTGTAATCGAGCCCTAGGCCTTTCTTATTGTTTAGACCATTATTTTTATTACGTGTTTAGTTAGTTTAGTAGACTTAGCTAGTCATTAGTTTAGTTAGTTACTTTAATATTAACTCTCTTTATGATTTGCGTAGCTAGCTTGTAATTTAAGACGAACTAGTACTCAATCCTTAACCTCTCTGTGGATCGACCTCGACTACCGCTACTACATTAGTAGTTGAGATTATAAATTTTGTTTTGACCGGGGAGGGCGACGAAAACCCCGCGTCACATAGTAATTACTTTGTTTCAGATTCATTAGCAACACCTCGATCTCCATTAGAAGTAAATTTGAAGATTATCCTAAACGACTTACTAAAACAACTCCACCTACCTCCTGCGGAGTTTGGCATCCATGCCGTTACGGAAGACGAGCTAAAGGCGTACGTTTGCATATGTGGAATTAGTTCTTCAACGGAAGCGGTTAAGTTTATTGGATCATCTTCAAATCTCGTAGGGCCATCTCAGCAAAACTGTGCCAGAAAAGCTATAAAATTTCTAAAAGATTTATACGGATTTGATGTACTGGACTACAACTACTACGACTTACAACTATCGCAACACAATTATAACATACTAAAACAAAAATACTACATAGCAACCAGGCATGAAATTGCTCCTGAATTTGAGTTGTTGTCGCTTTCAAGCGATGACTGAACACCTTTATCCATCGTAGTCTAAAAATAGTAGTGTCAGTAGACGCCTATAGATACAATAAATGTCTAATATGTCCAATGTTTATTTTATGTATGTATAAATATCTATAAATAAAACAAATGGTTTGTCCATATATTTAAAATATGACTTTAATGTTTACTTATTACAGTTCGCATCTTTAACAATTTACAAATGCATTGCGGACACAACAAGTAACAGAGGTTGTCCACCGCGTGCGGCGCACGCGACATTCCCACTAGTATTGTTAAAAGAAGGGTAAAGTACGATAATATTATAAAAAAATGCACATGAGTAAAACGTGTACATAGAAAAATCACTTAATTTAATTAATGGGAGATTAGTGAGGATGAAGAGATTTTGTGTCTTTTTGACACCATACTTAGAGAGCTGTTGGTTAATAGGTTACAAGAAAATTACAACTTATCATTTTTTCCATCACAAATTTTCATTTGTCATGGGGAGATCCGTCACAAGCTTGCAAGAGGTCAAATCCCCCTCATAAAGAGCAAGTGGCAAGGCAAGTGAAGGGCAAACCATACTTGCCTTGCCACTTGCTCTATGTGAGAGGGATTTGACTCGTCGCAAGCTTGCGACGGGTCTTCCTGTCACAAGCAAGACTTATTATTTTTCCATACCTTTTTTTTTCATACTTCTTAATCTGCTGTACATAGTTGTTTTTAATTCGTTGAGTACGCGAGTAGTCGAGTTCTTTAATACGTCACACTTAGTTGTTTAATGGTGAGATTTCATCGATCATAAATTTATTTAATTCGTTCAATTCATTATTACTATGTTATTTTTTATTGTATATTCCTTTATCACTCGTTTTGAGCTCACTTTTGCAAAAGTAATTGAATGGTGGGATTTCATGTATTGGTGTTTTCTCAGTTCTACCCTTTATACTTGGTGGATTTTTTGAGAAAAAGTTGAGTTAGTGAATGGTGAAAAATCTGACTATTTTTTGTTGGACCCGCAAATTACCCATATTCGACCTTGATCCGTATGCTCTGGATTTGGCAAATTTAGACCCACCGATCTAGGGCGGATATGAATCCAATGTTGGTGTGGCGGATCTGGATCTAGATCTGGATCTTATTCGACTTTACCCAGATTTGGCCCATTGGTATCCCTAATTCAAGAGTATGGCGCTAGGTTTAGAGTAGGACCGATAAAATTGTCACTTTACCGAAAGGATTGAGTATTGTCTTGATAATTATGCTCGCTTTGCATGTATCATTTACCGTAAGAGTTAATTCTTTGTTTGTACGGTGGTTCGGAATCTTGTTTATCTCATTTGATATCGCTCTATGTTAAGTATGAATGTCACTTAATGTATGCCTTGTTTGGTTGAATTCTCTCACATGAATGTTTTGTCTGCCCATTGTTGATAGTTGGTTTCACATGTATTAATTACCCCTAATTCTTATGTCATGGCCCTAATTGGCTTGCTTATGTTTGATTATGCTTAAATTGCTCTTTCTTATTTTGTATCTGGTGTTAATATGGATGGATGAATTGAGTTACTCCTCCGCTGACTCTGGCGTTCATTTCTAATGAATGTACATGTTGAAGTCCGTGCTTCATGGAGTTGATACTTGTGTGAGCGTTGAAACATCGATGTTTACCTTACACATATCTTAGACTCACTTACTTTTGGACATTTTTGTTTTTAGGGAAAGGGAAGTGATAGGACGCCACCCGATAGCGCCGAAACTTAGCGCCACCTTAATATAAAAATAAGAAAATATTAAATGTAATTTTCAATTTTAGATAAATTTTAAAGGGTGAAAATGTAACTTAGCCACAAATACTAATAATTTAACTAATACAAAACAAGAGCAGAACATTCAATTGTTTCATTGATTTATACTAGGATTTTGATTGCGATAAAATATTCATTAACCTACACATCTATATTCATGTACCTAAATGAATGAAGACCCAATTTTTTATTTATTGGGGCTAAATGTTGCATCATCTCGATTTGTTGATACTGCATATTTCTATTTGAGCGCACTACGTATATCGGTGGTTGTTGAGAATGACATGGCGATGGGTGGTCGGTGATGGAGTGAACCGAAATAGGTTGCACAAAGTTAATTGAACATGATACATTAATCAATATTCCCATTTTGCCCTCATTTATTTAAAATAATTAAGATTAAAAAGATGATTAAAATATCAATAAATTACGAAAATGTCATTGGTGGCGCCAAAATTGGGTATCACCCGTTGGCGCCAAAATTGAATATCACCCGGTGGCGCCATCTCATTTTCCTTAGGGAAATGGATCCCCCTTTTGTAACCATTTACTTTATTTCCGATTGTAGTTACTTTACTTAGGTTACCGTTTGACTTTGTTTATGGTGACTCCGACATATTTCCCCCTTTTTTAAAACCCTTGTTTTCCTCTGCATGTTTGCTTGTTTTATTAAATGTTATAACGCGGGGGTTCACAAATCATTATGAGACTTTACATAATGACTAGAAGACAATTAATGAAATTCTTTATAAGCTACAACTGTTTCTAGGTAATTCTTAATCTATATGATGAACTTCTACTCTCAAAAAAAAAAATACACTCAAAGTTGTAACATTTATACTACATATCATTAATTTGTGTGTCATAAGATTTTGAAACACTTAGTTTTCAATTGCGTCAAACTCCCAATCAACAAGTTCTTCTTTAAATTTTTCTTCAATGCACTTTGCAGACTCCGTTTTAGGTGTTTCTTCATCATATTCTAATATATCCAATGTATCTATCATGTCTTCCTTATCTATGTGTGTTTTTAAAGGCATTCCTTTCCAAGACAATGTATCAATTGTTTCCTCTTGTATACTTGGTCTTTCCAAAGATTCAAATTCTTCTTTAATTTTATTAAATATTTCAAGTAGTAATTTAACTTCTTCCTCGTGCTCCCTATTTAAAAGAACAGAAAAAAAAAATATTAGATGCATAGAAAAGTATTAAAGAAATTAAAGCAAGTCTTAAATAACGTTATATTATTATGACTTAAACCCAAATAATTGTAGATATTTGGAAATAAATTATTAACTCGTTTTATTTGAGAGAGAGATATATGGAAAAGTTAAGTTTGATATGCGTGTAGAAACACAAATCAAAAACTATGTTTAGTGTCTAACAAGACAAATACGATATACTCTTTAGTCTTTAATAAACCTAAGGGGAGTATCCCAAAAAGGAAGAGATGAGATCATTTGTCCTATTTTTGTGCTCAATCTTATGTTCCATAGCCTTCACTTGCCGACATATCATTCGATTAATACGATTTACACAATCTTGTGTATGATTAAATATGATTTGTCAAAAGGAGAGATATTGGAACATAAGACGGGATACAAAATGGGATAAAGAACCATACTTTCTTTTTACAAATAATACTTAATCATATACAATATTTTGTAAATAATTTTAATTGGACGATGTGTCAACAATTGAAGAGTATGAGACATAAGATTAAACACAAAAATGGAAAGAGGCTCCGCTCTCGCTAAGAGGAGAGATAGTGAGACGCACGATGGGATACGAAAATGGATGCTTTGACCCATTTTTCGTGTCTTATCTTGTGTCACTCATCATTTGCCTTAATAATGCAATGTGCAACAACTTTGAATACTTCATATATCTCTTGTTCTACCCAATCCTACCTCAGTCGGTCAGTCTCGATCATGTGTTTATCATTTTTCATTTTAGGGTATCTCATTCATTTATGTACCTTTATATATTGAGAATATATCTAATGAGCAATTTGATCAATGCAATGAATTATTGTCCAATTGTGATCCAATACCACCCCTTACAAATGGTCTCCTCCCCTCTCCTTGTTTTTATTTGTTTTAAAAGTAGAGGTAAATAAATAATCGAGACAAATGAAGTATTAATTATCTAGTTAATTCCTCTTGTTAAATGTTATTATTTGATTTGAAAAGATAACACTAAGTACGTCTTTAACAAATAAATACGGAGTACATAGTAACAAGTAAACTATAATTAACACTTGTACCTGTAACAATCTTTACCGCACATATATGTTTGTTGAATGCTTTCTATGAGAGCGAAAGCGTTTGTGAGCTGTGAGAGACATGTAAATTCATAAATCAACACATTATAAATGATAATTAAATTACTGAACCAACAAGTATTTTGAGGAAAAAACACATGTGATTTTTTTATATGTTGTTGCAACCTCAAAGGTGCATAGGAGATGAAAACATGTTGTTTGCGAGTTTTAGCTTATAATTTTTTTTATATTACTATTTCCTCGGTATCTTTTGTAGGGCAATGGGTCCTTTACCGGAGGTTTATGTGCTACATATAGAGTTGTAAATAGACCTATTAAAGAATAATCCGTCCCGAAAAACCGATCAAAACTCGCTCGGAAATAATCCGAAAAAACCTGCCTGAAAAAATTCAAACCCAAAAACGACCAACCCAATAATGACCTGCAAATTTTGGGTCGAGACCCACTCGACCTATAAACGGGTAAAATTACTGAAAAATTGTATTTATAGCAAATCAAACTAATATATAATTATTAAAATAATTTGAAATATTAAAATAAAGTATGCTTATACTTGTTTTAAGACAAAAACGCTTATTCTTACTAATATCATTTATTAAACAAGATCATTATAAAATCTAAGAATAACTATTTAATTTGCTTACAATTAAAATTAAGGAAAATAAACATTTATAATCATACGTTAGTTTGATCCGTTTCTGACCATAACCCGTGTAAATCTAACCCGCACATACCCGTATTTTACAATTTCAAAGTAGACCCAACTCGTATTTTACCGAACACGAAACCCGCTCACCTAGCCTTTTTGATAGGTCAAGTTGTAAGTGATAAGGTAAGGCTATGTACAAATTTGCAACTTAAACATTTTATTAAAGGTTTCACCCTATCATTGTATATAGAAAACATTAAAGCCATAACCGATGAACTAGTATAGAGAATTTTCCACTTCAAGCAAACGGTACAAACATAGCCTTGTCGTTCCTGACCACGTGAAACTCCACCCACCTACCAACACCTTACATGTCACACATATGCCTACCATTCCCTCGAAAATCGTATCTCCACCCACCTTAATCTTGACCATCATTTTTACCAATCCCATTTTTTTGTATTGAAAACTATTTTATTTATCGCTAACATTCTTAATTATGAAAAAATGTTATGCAATGCTTGTATTTTCAATAAAAGTTTCACACTTTTTTTTTGCGTCTTTAGAACTCGGGTCCTGAGTAGAGGTGTGACCATGTCGATTTGAGCTCGAGCTCGGGCGAGCTTAGCATCGGCTAGACACTTTGAGCTTGAGTTTGGAGTCAGCTCGGAACTCCCGAGCTTAAAAGGTTAAAGTTCGGATTATTAGCTTCGAGCCAACTCAAGCTAGATTAAATTATTTTCTTTAAAATACTTATCAAATATATTAAAAATATATTATAGATGTTAAATTAAAATTTTATTAATAACAAAACAGTTATACCAAAAATAGTAATTAAAAAAGTAAAACGAGCACAAATGAGCTTCCGACCCGAGTACTACTAAGCTCGGAATCGGATAGAATTTTATCAACCTTAGGTCGAAATCGACTCGGAATCAGGTTTGACCGATTTTGAGTTGAGCATTGATCTAAGTTGATTATGAGGGCTCTCAGATTATTTACAACCCTAATCCGAAGCCTAACTTCATACTCTTTTCAGTGGTATTTGGATATCCGCAATTTAGTCATGCGTCTATTACAAGTATTATGTTATTTTGTCAAACAATATACAAAGTATATTTAACAATATCCTCCTATTAGAATGAAATACGACACCTACGCCGCTATATTTGTATATTTTTAAGAATTCAAAACAAACATTATAACTCCTTTATTTGACAAATGGTGGCGAATTTTCATTGCGGAAGCGTTGATAGCTCTTTGTTGGGGCTCATGTAGTATCGTTATCGACGATACACAATACTACGATATTATCCACTTTACGCCAAATGCTCACGGATTTGCACTTGGAATCCTTAACAAAATGCCTCATACTATTAGAGTTTGTGGACCACTTTTAAAATCTTTAAGTTACCGATGTACGTAGGACCCGAGTTTGCACCTTAGCAATTCTCCCCTCAAACGAAGGACCATCATCTTAACTTGGACTTTGACCTCTTTATAGAATTCCCCACACTGTGCAACCTCAATGCTTAGTCACCCTTAGCAACACCAAGTCGTTATAACCACCTCATAACCGACACATCATGTGTCCCGCCACGGGTCCATGTGTTCCTTCCTTGGACTTACCATGTACTGCTTTTGTTACCTCCATTAAGCTTCTATTATTCAGCATACTTGAATATCTAGACTCCTCATACTCCTTTCTTTTTGGACGGCTCTATTTCATCGCCGCCATGAAACCCATGTCACTTATCCCAAACATTCTAGCTCTCCCTAAAGACTAAGAGTTCAACGCATTGTAGTATAAGCCACCTTCAAGTTTTGGCCCTACTGATATTTCTTCTTTTTTTAGCCCAAGGCAACATTGAGCTCTGATACAACTTATTTTGTAGAGCGTTGATACATACTCCCTCCTAGTTGGTCATTTCTTCCCTCTTTCCTTATTGGGTAAGTCGGGTTTTCTTCCCTCTTTCCCTTTTTGGATGTGGGGTTGTGTGTTTTGTGTGGTCTAAATTCATTTATATGTGAGGTAGTGTGTTTTGTGTGGTCCAAATTCATTTCCTTAATTTTTTGTGTAAAAAAGAAAGGGGAAGAAATGAGTGACTAGGAGTCTAGGAGGGAGTATTTTTTTTGGACCCATGTTGCATTAGTATCCACGATCTACAATAGTACGATATGTGCGTTGTGGGTAAAAGTTTCACGGATTTATTACTAGATTCATTAACTACCAACGGCCTCATACTATAGATATTGGTGGACACTCATAAAAGATGTTCACATATGCCACACTTTCTCTATATATTTTGGAAAATGTGTTCCAAACTGACACTTATTCTATCAATCGTAGACCTATAAGAAACCTATATACCTCTTATAACCTCAACATGACTAGCTATGCCCAAACCCTTACATTTTCCGTGTTTATTCATCTTATCACTTCGGGTTTGTAGAATCCTCATATCTAATTAGCCCTATAGCCGCCGCAAATTAACTATATGCCCTTGCCATAGTGAATGAATGGTTCATTATGTCCTTTTGATACTTTATCATTGTGTTCCCTGATCTCACCACGTCTACGTTACCCTCACCTCTCGCAACCCCTACATATAACCCATCTACACGCACTTTAACTAAATCCTACTCTCGACTCCTCACTCATCCCTCCCCTTGACCATCAGTCTCATCGCCTTGTCACTTTTACAACTGATGATAACATCTACAAGCTTATTGACACACCAAGTCTCACCAACAACTCAACTCAACTAAGCCCACAATTATGTATCAAGCTTTAACCGACCCTGAACGGTGTTAAGCCATGAAAATCGATTTGATGATTTCCTTGCCAATGACACCCTTGATACATAATCCTTCCTCACCCACTTGTGGCCAAAGGGTCCTATCAATGACCACAACTTGACTAAAAGGAGACATTCATCTTATAATTTAGCTAAGTCATTAAACAATGAATTGCTCACCCGACAACTCGATATCAATGATGTCTTCCGACAATACACATAAAAAGTGATAGCTCTATCACATAATCTTATGGTTATATAAACTTGATCACCCAAAATATGTATGTCGCCGCAGTTGGATCAAAACAGGCGCTCGAAGCTTGTTATACCAAGCTTCAAAACAACCTTGTGAGTAATTGACGTATTAACGTAGTTTTTAACACATCATTATTTTACTACCACAACTCAACGCACATGTAATACCCCATGTTAACCGCCATGGTTCTTCAGGTGGGATCCCCCCCACCGAGCAAGTGCATTGATAAGCTTTAATTATTGTTGCTTAAAAGGATTGAATATACCATTTATATCAAGAAAGTGTACTTTCTTTTCTGTAATCTCATGATAAGAAATGCACAACTAAGCATGCTTGATGGGAGTAATTTTAGTATGAGAGACCTCCTTGGGAGGTTTACAGGATGAGTAATAGTGAGGCCAAAATTCGTTGGAAAGGATACGTGTTGACGAGTGTGCCAAGTTCACAGTTTGACGAGCTATTGTGAGTAATCGCTCTCAACTCAATGTTTGTTTGGGGTGTTACATCATACATATGTACATGATATTATAATCACCGGCTTCTGTCCCTAAACGGTTATCCAGTTTATTTTTGGATTTATTACCAGGTCACTTCTTCATCCTCAAGGACATATGTGAACTCTCTTACTTCCTTGTAGTTCTAGTCCACCCATCACCATACTACGCTATTTCATAGTCAACAAAAGTACATAAATAACCTCGTAACTAAAGCTAATTTGCTAAGTTGTAAGTGAGTTAGTATACTCGTAGACCCAAATTAATCCTTCAATATATTCGTTGGCTTTACACTCAAGGAAAGTACCAAGTTTTGAACTCTCGTAGCCTTCAGTATTTGTCTCTTACATGCCTCGACATCGAGTTCCGATTTAATAACCTATCATAATTTTTGCATCGTCGTAGTAATCACCAAAACGCTTTCTTCATCGTTGGCACCGTCACACATAGCATTAAAGTTTTATCATTTTCCCCCAATGGCCCGTCATGATTATTGTGACTCCTATTGGATGGGTGAAAAAGACAATTTTATCACGAATATGGAGTACATAGTCAACCAAGGCAGCAGTCCAATTTTTTTATCCCCTAGAAACAAGGGTACATTGATCGCTCTTCAAGGGAAGTTGAGTTTTGGTTCATTTCTCATGCGGCAATGGAACTCTCGTTGTTTATTCACATTTTAATCGACATGTATTTCACTTAGATTTACACTTACCATTTATTATAAAAATAATTGTGCAATGAGTTCAAGAGGCGAGTCCCTTATTTCACTCTCGAACAAGGCATCTTGCACTCGACAATCACTTCATCCACAAAAAAGTCCGAAATGGTAGTCTTCAAGTAATCTCTTTGTGAATGATGATCAGCTCTTGGAGGCCCTCAATAAAGGTCTCCCTCATCCACGTTTCAAAATGTTGTTTTCTAAGCAAAACTGGTCTATCTTCAAGACTATCAATCTTACGAAGGCATGATAAGTTTATCGTAAAGATTTGAAACTACATTTCTATCTTGCATGAGGTATATAATATTAGAATATAACTATAATATATGGGCCTCAACCATCACCTTAAGGTTTTGGTTGAGATGGTTCATCTATCATGGTGGTACCATGATAGATGAACCATTTCAACCAAAACCTTAAGGTTTTAGTTGAGATGGTTCATCTATCATGGTATCAGAGCCAGAGTGACCGACGGTCACGTGTTCAAACCCTGGCAGCCCCCAAAATCTCAAAAACCTCACCAAGTGGAAAAAACCCGCACATGGTATGAGAGGGCCTGTGCATTAACCATCCACTCTTCAAGCCCAATGGGCATTCGAGTGAGGGGGCATATTAGAATATAACTATAATATATGGGCCTCAACCATCACCTTAAGGTTTTGGTTGAGATGGTTCATCTAACATATAACGTATCTTTTGGACTATTGACTTTATGTATATTTTATTGTAACTAAGGAAGAATAGTGTATATTAGTACTAAATTTAAGTATAACCGAGGTAGTATTATCTCTACCGCTAAAACTTTTGGACACAATCATGGAATGTGTTACATCGGCTAGGTTGTAGATCCTTTGGAATGGCGAGCCCATGGAGCTATTCTTACCGACCAGGGGGGTAAGACAAGGATACCCAATTTCGTCTTATTTATTCGTTATGTGTCTAGAAAAGTTGCAACAAGCGATCGATTTAGAGGTCCGATCAAAATCGTGGCAAAGATTGGAGGTATGCAAGGGGGGTCCGTCTATCTCTAACCTCTTCTTCACGGATGATATGGTGCTATTTGCTAAAGCGGACATCAATCAGGCCACAGTAATTAACAAAGTACTTAACTGTTTTTGTAACGCTTCTGGAGAAAAAGTTAGCATTGCCAAGTCCCGAATTTTCTTTTCCAAAAATACACCATTGGAGACGAGAAAGGCGGTTAGCTCGGTTCTTCAGTTTGACCAGACGGAGGACTTGGGCTCGTATTTAGGTCTACCCACCATTAATAGTAGGGTAACCCGAGCTACATTCGCTCATCTTGAGGATAAATTCAACAAAAGGTTAGCGGGATGGAGCACCAAACATCTTTCTCTTGCTGGTCGAGCTACACTGGTAAAATCAACTCTCTCGACTATGAGTAATCATAGTATGCAAACGGCAAAAATCCCTCGATCTATATGTGACTCACTTGATAAGAAAACTAGACGATTCCTTTGGGGAGGAGACGATAACACCAAGAAAATTCATCTTTTATCTTGGCAGACGGTTCAGAAGCCTAAAGAATTGGGAGGTTTAAATCTAGTCTCGGCTAGACAGGCCAATGCGGCCTTTCTTACGAAACTGGGATGGCGGTCTCTGGCCGAACCCGATAGTCTATGGTCGAGAGTCTTGAGGGCTAAGTACTGCAATGGTAGGTGTGACATAGACATGTTCTCACCAAAGCCGAATATGTCTAACGTTTGGGCAGAAATTTCGAGCCAAGCTAAAGCTATTAAGGAAGGGGTGTCAGCAGCAATCGGTAATGGTCGACGGACACTCTTCTGGGACAACGCGTGGGCAGCCGATTATTGCTAATTTGATAAGGCCATTTGTAGAATTCCCGAGACTATATTGGGTGCTACTGTGAGCGAAATGTGGGACGTAAATTCGGGGTGGAAATGGGATCTTTTTGCCAATTTCCTTGACAAAGACGAACTACTAATAATCGCGGCCTACTCTCTCTTCCCGGAACCTGGCATAGAGGACACGCTCTATTGGAATGCAACTTCGTCGGGAAAATTTACCGTCAAATCAGCCCTTAGTATCCTTAGGGGTCCGGAATCTCCCTCGTCGAACTCCATTAAATGGCATGTGATATGGAAGCTACCAGTTCAACAACGAATTAGATTCTTTATGTGGCTTGCTGCTCACGAGCGATTAATGTGTAACACGAACAGAATGAAGAGAGGCCTGCCCGACTCTCCAATTTGCCCGCGTTGTCACGAGGAGGATGAGGACACTGACCACCTGCTGCATAAATGCACTTTCTCGGTAGAAATTTGGATGCACCTCGGTTTATCAGGTCATAACTCGTTCTTTACTTCCAGTTTTTCTGATTGACTTACGGATAACGCAAACAATTCTCACTATAATATGATTGATGGTTGGTCTATGAGATTCGCCATTATCTGTTGGTGGATATGGAAGTGGCGTAATAATGTCGTATACGGACGTGAAGAAGAAAACCTGATTGATATACGAGCATTTCTCTCTTAGCAATTTGTGACGTCTAAACGAGCTTTTGATAAATTTTCGTTATTCATTCCTCGTCCCGGATTTGTTCGTGAACAAGTATTTATAAGATGGGCTCCGCCCCCTCATGGATGGATACTATTAAACACAGACGGAGCTTCTAAGGGAAATCCGGGTCCAGCAGGTGGTGGCGGTATTTTTAGAAATAGTAGTGGCGATTTTTTATCAGCTTATTACTTTTCCTGCGGTGTCTGCACCTCAATGAGAGCGGAATTGTTAGCTTTGGACAGAGGGCTGGAACAAGCACATAAGCTACGTATTAAGAAGCTCCTTTTAATATGGACAATAGTGCTTGTGTGGGTTTAATCAGAGATGAGCAATTGGTCAGTAATGGATTTCAGACGATAGTCCGATACTGCAAGTAATTAATTAATTCGAGACGGAGCTTGCTCAGTTCACCTGGAGCATAATTACAGAGAAGCAAACAGAGCTAGCAATTGGCTCGCTAATCATGGCATCCACGCCCCACTTGAAGTCACAAATCTGGACGATCCTCCATTTGATTTATTACCTATCCTTCGGGATGATATTCTTGGAGCTACGACTCCGCGTTTTATTTCCCATTTAGTTTAGTTTAGTTTAGTTTCGGAGCTTAGCCCCTCATTTTGTACCAAAAAAAAAACTCTTATATTTTATTTTAGTTTTAGGAAAGTATTGTTTATATTGCGACTATTTGTTAAGAATTATTTTATATTGGTCATGTAGATATATAAATAGGTAATTATATTTATTGTAATGAAATTGAATTTTAAGCCTCGGCTAATCGTTACTTTAGTAAGCACCTTTGTTCGATCCTATATGTTTTTATAGTATCCCGTTTCTTATATATTTACTAGTTTTAAACCCGTGCAAAAAATGCACGGGTCTTAATTATAAGATTAAAGAGTAAATAAATGAGCTTTATTCAAACGTTCTGATAATAAATAAAGCATAGAATAAATCCCCTAACCGGACATGAAACATAATCTCATATTGATTAAAAGCATATTTGGCCTAATTTAGTAAGCATAAATTTTTGTTTCGTAAGATAAATTGTATGACTAAATTTTGGTTTTTGATTAACTATAAATCTATATGATTAAGTTTTGTTTTCTTAATTTCTTTAAATCTTATAAGATTTTTATGATTTCTAAAGTAATTTTTTTTGGAATTTTAGTGTGAAATTTTTTCCTTAAACGAATATCATGAATTATTTATAAATCAAAACCAATTTTAATTTTTCATTTATAAATTAGTTTTATTAATAACTTAAAATCAAATCGGTTTAAAAAAACTATAGATTTGTATAGAAATAGTTATTGATTTAGCATAATATAGGTGAGGATGAGATAGAGTAATTAATTAATTAGTAGGAAGGAGAGTGGGTGGGACCATTGTTTCTTTATTCCTTAAATTCACCAACTAATAGGAACATCTTAAATGTTTCTACTTTTATATAAAGTAGATTCTTTACTTCATTTGATTTTTTCATAAGATATACCTACATATTTTCCAAGAAAATCATAAAGTATAATTTTATTAATTCGTGATCACCAAAATTAATTTTGAGTGTCCTTAGTTAGAGGAAAATTAACTTGAACATGATATTAAGTTTATACAAGGTACTCGATACAAATAGAGAGAGATATTAAGTTAATTTCCTAATTGTTGTGCTCAGAATGACATTGCAATATTTACATTATTGTCAAGACACCTTTCACTCTTAATGTCAAATATTCTTACTTTGAAAAGTTTGTCAAAAGACAAACTTATATGACCTAACATAAATAAATTTATTTACTAAAAAAAACATGTGATATGAGTATTAACATGTAATGCAATATACCAGTAAAACATAAAATGCGATAAATGAACATAATAGAGTACATTATATAGTTTATTACTTGAGATTCAAGTTGTAAGTACTCTTTTTCAAGACTTTTCCTTGTTATCGCTAGTACAAAGTTGTCATCGTCAAGGTGAAATGTCTCATCTGACCTAGGTAACAAATTTCGTATTGTAAGAGGTAATGAATATCAAATGAAAAATTTATGGAAAATATTATAGAAGTGTATATAAATGTGTGATAGGTAGACATACTCTTCGCTTAATTTTAGTCTTCGTGCAAGTACCTTGAACTGTCCGACCATATTTCTAAACATATTCTGAAGAAAAACGTAAAAACCCTATTAAGTTATAAGTATAGACAAAAAAAGAATTATTGATTATATGTTTTGAAGTACCTCATAGGTTTTTAAAGTATGCAAAATCATCTCAACATGAAAATTTCCATATTCCTTCAGCTCATCACTTCATCATGTGGAACATTCAAACAAATATCAATAATATTTTACAATTGTGATTTTCTTTTCATAATAAAATATCACAATTATTTAATAAGTATGTATTATTATTAGCTAAGATCTCAAAAGATTAAAAGTATAGTGTCATACATGACTTGTATCTCATTTTTCTTGAAAAGAGCATAATAGATGCCCCATGTATGCTCAATAAATTTCTTCCATGCTATTATAACATCAGCTTCTGTTTTGCACGAAGTTATATATGTCGATAACTCTTTTTCCTAAATCATAAATATCAAAATATTTACAAAGATGTATACTCCAAAAACTTTGAATACTTAATTAATTCAATAACAATATAAGTAAATAGAAAATATTAAAAAAAATAACATTAAATATACCTTCGTTTGTAAATGTTGAATAATTGTATTGTTTGCCTCATGAAATTGGGATCTCTCTTCTTTTGCATTATCAAGGCGTGTTGTAGCCATATCTAGCGAGTTATTTACCTAGTGAGAATTCAAAAAATGTAGTTCATATTAAACTCAAGAAAAGTATTAGCTCGATCATTGAGGATATAAACATATTCATCAATAATCAAGAGTATCATAAACAAACTTACACATTTTTTTGAAATTTTAATAATCCATAAACAATGGAAATGTTTGAAAAAATTGTAAATGAAAACCTGAGTTTTTGGTAAGGTAGTTATAGACTTATAGTAATGAAAAATGAAAAATTAGTTTATTTTATCTATACAAAGAAGTTAGATGTGGTATTATTTATTCTTATTAATTAGAATTTTCAAATAAATTTCATGATTTGTCTTTGGATAACAATGGATTCTGCATCCCCTACCTTTTTATAAGGTGCGACAATAAGTAAAAATTGGTTACACGCAATAATTTGCAAACCACACACGCATATCAAGTTAGCCACCCTTTTACTAGGCTAACATGATTTGACTCAATACAACATGACCCTGGTCAATTTGCTCTTGTGGAAGTTTGAGCATGGGACATATGACACATGCTTTAACGAACTATGTCAACCAGTATAAGTAATTATACGACTTTATATTAAATGCTGTAAAATTAATACATTTTTTTCTTAGGTTGTAAGGGGTTCAATAATTTTTTTCTTTATCCTAACTTTATTATTATAATATTAGAGTTTGAATTCGAGTTTAAGTAAGAAATACGAAGTAATAACTTCCCAAGTTTTCTAGAGTATGCATATTAGTAATAATGCAAAGAAAGCTAGCTAACTACTGCCTAGATCCAAAGCGAAATGTTAACATATTTGGTTGATTCAAAACTTGTATTAAGTTTTATTTTAATACTACTCCTATTCTCCAAATGATTCTTAATCAACAATGATATTTTATTTCATACCACCCTCATTTCAGAAATTAGATCAACTTATATGACTAGGCTAGTTGATTAAGTTATTTTTATCTTTATAGCTTGAATTACTTTATAACAAAGTATTCCTTCTTAACTATATTAGTATCATCACTTTATGTGTAAAGATATTTAACACTTAAAATATGCTAATGCACGCACAAATCGGTGTCAAGAAATAAATAAGATAATTTAATAAAAGCATGCAAGAGCAAAAACCTCTAAGAAGATAACTTAGAGAAAAAATAAGTACCTTTTCTAGTTCAAATTCAAGCTTCTCTTTTTGTTTTTCAAGCGTTTCGATTTCAACTATCAATTCCTACCATCATAGTTAACCATACATCAAGATTCTATGCATAAAGATCATTTACTATAGTATTAACAATGAGACTACAAACTTTTAGTGTTATGTTTAATATTGTATTACTTCGTACATAGTTAATAATGATAATAATAAGTAAATTGAATATAAGCAAGTAATAATTAAGTTTTTGTTTTTGTTTGACATCAAAATATTTGGTGAATTCCACTATAATCAAATCATAATTAATATGGAATGAAGATTAATCCTGGACTCCTAGAGAAATTTATCTACAAATATTAATATATAATGAATTGATTGAACTTTATAGAGGTAAGTACCAATGTTCTACTCATTTATCGTTATGACATGTCATATTTTTAAATAAGTAAATAGACAATGTTAATGTGTGATTTAATGATGTATCACAAAGAGGGATGACTGGATGAGTGAGATAAGATGAGATTAAAAAATGGTACAAATAATCCTTAAGGATGTGATCGACATGATATAAAAGTAAACATTTGTAATTGGTAATACTACTGTTTTGAAAAACGAAATCCAAGTTTTTCAAAAAATGAAAAAAAGAAAAGAAAAACAAATAATTCAAAGTATTAAAATTGTTGTGACAGATGCGAGTAAACAAATAAAGAATGATAAAGAAAGCAATACAGAGATTTATGCGGTTCGTTAACGATATTTTAGCTATGTCCACATGAAAAAAAGGGAGAAGAGTTTTATTGATATTGAGAAGCTTATAAATTTTCAAATTTAGATTCGGAAAAGTTATGACATGAATAAATTCTAGGGTGAGTCTTAGACAGCTAATATAGTATTCTCCAATACTAATACAAAATGACCTAGAAAGGGCCTAATAGAAGCCTAGCCAAAACTGATAACAGATAATGTTTAGGTTTTGAGGTGTTGCCCCTGAGCTCTCACCAGGGCGTTTCACCCCTATACCTTGACTTGCTTACCCCCGTCATATTCGTTCGAAGCGGCGACTAGCGGATTCAAGACACAAATTCAACAAAAATATTTCTTATACTCCCGCTGGTTCACTACAAAGTTCATTTGTTTCACCAATTTTCCTCCTATAGTAATGGACTCAATAAACTTTATTGTGAGACAGATTGATGATATATTGAATGATTGTACCCAAATAAGTAGTCATGTATGATGACCAAATTAACGTTTATAAAAATTAAATTAAAAGTTGAATAACCTTTTCCGTGAGGCTTACTTCAAAAGCTTTGATTGAGCCAAAATGTTGAGTTTCATCTTTATGATTCCTGGTTATATATAGACACATTTTACATTAAAATCATGTTATAGTTATAAATCATCTATCATGTACAAGATGCATACATTCAATATAGAAGTAGGCGAAATGTTTTTTTTTTCATATTTGTAAAGTTCAATATAAATTTATAGGCTGAAAATAAACGAGAGACAAACAAATGATTGAGATAAATGATTAACTATCCATTTATATAAGTGAGTCGTGATCTTATTTATAGTAATGACTCTGTTGAACAAAATATTTATATAAAACCGATTTACTTAAGAATAACTCCAACTTCATGTAAGCTAACAAGTTTTTATTTATTTCATGTTCCTAACAATCATTAAACGTGTTATACTTTTTTTTTGTAAATCACGGTATCCATTGTCGACAATTTTTTTGTAAAAAGTGCTTGTAACAACATATATAGAGTAGTTTACAAAAGCTTGTAATTCACAAATTAAATTACTCCCATGTTTCTATATACATAACATTTTCATTTCCCATAATGCTTCCTTACTTTAACTTTTACATAAGTATATTGTTTATTAGATATTTTAAAAAATAATGGGGAAGTGAGATTCCGGAAATGTGAGAGTAAAAAAAAACAAAGGAGTATATTATAGTGTGCACAAATGCTATAAGAAACAATTTTAACAATTGATATTATGATTTTGAAGTAGTTATGCAAGAGAATAGTATAAATATCTAACTTGTGGTCAAATATACGTTTTTCCGCTTTTAAGGCCGAGTTTGTGAGTGATCGTAGCAGTATCTTTAACTTGTTAACCTGTCACATATCCTCAAAAAACACAAAAAAGTATTAGTATATTTATCAAATAAGAAAATAATGTTATTTTCAATATAAATGAAAATCTACTTAATTGCATGTACACAATTGTTAACACTTAATTAATAATCTATAGTTTAGAACTTACATCATGAGTTCATGACTCATGAAAAACAATTTTTTAAAATTTATATAATAATAAAAACTATAATTAAGCAAAGGGAGTAAGTTCATGGAAGATGAATTTGTTTTCATTCTAAGGTATCTATTTAACAAAAGAACATAGTCTTGAAAGATTTCTTTTTATTTACAATTCTATATCTAAACTCAAAATATATAATTTATAAGAGTACTTAATATTGAAAGAAAGTAAATTTCACAAAGGTAAAAGCATGGTGATATAATAAGTCATAGTCATTTTTCATACTTCCTTCATCCTGGTCAATTGTTATTTATTATGTTTTGGGGTGTATTAGTCAATTGTTATCGATTCCTATTTCAGGTAAGTTTTACACAATTGGCCAAGTAAACATGTGAGAAAAAGCTTATTAATTTATCACTATTATTTGTTTTCATTTCGTAGATTTTGTGCCAATATGAGTAAATAACAAATCATCGGAACGAAAAGAGTAATTTATAATAAATAAAAAATTGTAGGGATTTTATACCTTAAATGCATAATTTTCCTGAGTTTCCCCATTTTGTAATGTCATCTTCTTTAACATTAGAGATTTTAATTTTGAGCACACTTCAATTTTAAAAAGCGCCTCTTTTAAAGCCTAGAAAAAAGGACAAACAAATGAAAATAATATTTTTTAAATATGTAGAATCTAAGTTCATTTTTTTAGTCTAAGTTTGTCTTTTATTTATGACAAATTTCACGAAAATAACCAACCTTTGTCAAGTCTTCCAAAATTAACCCAACCTTTCAGCTTAAATAATAATAATTCAACCTTTACATTTCCATCACAAAAATGTCTCATCACTCAACTAAATTGCATTTTTTTTTTAGCAAATTAAGGAATAATATTTTTTAAAATTACTTTAATAAATCTTTAAACTTGATATTATGTAAAGAAAAATTTAATCAAAATCGAAAATTTTAAATTTTTTTAAATTTTATTTAAAATAAATAGAATAAGTAAAATAAACCATATATATCTTCACCTTCGTAATTTTATTTATCTCAAATGATGGTCATTCAGCCACATTGACAATACCATGTAAGTATTACATTATTAGCAGCAAAATGAACTAGAGGAATAATTTGTAGAAGCAAGAAAATCCGTCTTGATCAAACTTTAAAGGAAAATCTTTTTATTTTACAGAAAATATAAAAACAATTATTTGGATTAAACTTTTTTTTTTCACACAAAATATTATTCCTTAATTTTCTACAAAATCGCAAGATAGTTGAGTGGAGGGATATCTTTGTGACGAAAATGCAAAAGTTGAATTATTATTGTTTAAGTTGAAAGGTTGGGTTATTTTTGTAAAACTTAACAAATGTTGAGTTGTTTTCGTTAAATTTGCCTTTATTTATTTAAAAACTAGTTAGTAAAAGTAATGAAGTATCATTTCAAAACTCGTGATTAAGGAGTGTCTCAAGCGCAATATATTAAATTGATAGTAAAGATATTGTATTTTTAATAAAATTATAGAAGAAATTATGAGTAGATCCCTTATTTCTGTCATTGTTGTAGGAAATGAGAGAATGATAAGGAGAATTTTAAAAGCTAAAAGAGAGAATGTTAAGGAGAATTTTAAAAGCTAAAATTTCTACACCTTAGATCACAAAGCAAATAGACCCATTGTAGAAGTACTAGAATTGAAGAATCAACTCATGTGTAGAGGAGAGGAGTTAATGTGCTCATGATTTATTAAAGTAATCAAATGAGATAGCTTACCAAAAAACTCTTTTGATGTGCACATTAACCCTTCGCAATTTTTCCTAGAAATAGCTTATCACTAACTGACAAAGCTTGACTTTTGATGTGCAACATTATATCTCAAAGACCCCTCTCAAGTATAACTTGGAAGAGAAACCGCGACTCCTAACTTGGTAGCAAAAAAGAAGTGATATTTAATGTGAATAATTCAAACAATTGATCACCCTCTCAAAACACTTCGTACTTGAGTCTAACTCGCAATAAATCATACTATTGACCTTATTTTCTCGCTCGAGTATATTTTAACGTATAGAATTAAGTTAAAAAGTCAAGTGGGTCCCATAATCACTAATACATTGCGCTCCCTATCACCAGTTACCACCACTCCTTCCTTCTCCATTCATCAATCATAACCCACGCCTGCTGAACCCTTAACACATTTTAGCTTTTTTCCTTCAAAAAATCAAGACTTGGATTATCACCCATATTCAAAACAATATTATAGTTCGGCTCGAATCCGAGTTTTTTTTTTAGCAAAAAAACCTAGTTTTTCCCAAATCTTTCAACAATGGGAGCAACAAGTCAAAAAAAAAATTCCCCTTGTTTAGGAGCATCACAAACATTATATTGTATTAGAATTGCGGTCCAAATCCAAACAAAAGATGGTAGTAATAGAAAGTCGTCCATGTTAAACAAGGTATTGTTAAAGATAGACAAATAACTAGGATAGAGAAAGTATTTTTTTTTAACAAATTTAAATTAAACATACCTCGGTTGTTAGGAAGTTGGGTGGATGGAAAGGTTCATGATCATCCTCAATACACAAAGGCTTAAATGAAATGGAATAAACTTGTGGTTTCAAATCTTTTACTTCTACATCTATCCTGAGAGAAAATTACATAATATGAAATAGTTAAAATTACAATCTATTTTATCTAAATGGATGTAAAATGTTATAAATTACATCAAGAAAACACATACATTGATGTCCACAACTTTTGAGAAATAAATAATTGTTATAAATCCATTCATTTAAGTATTTTAAAATATTTTAATCACTATCTATGATTTAAATATCTTATCGGAATTTAATTTCCTATGAACCAATTTTTAATAAAGTATATAGTTTAATTTTATACCTTATAACTTCAACATTCTTTTTAAGTCCGGACATTGCAACTTGAGCATATTGTAGTAATTCTTCTCGTTTCATCTAAGAGAACAAGGAGAAAATAGAAGTTCTCATTATTACAGTTACAAAATGTGTTATAAGTTCAAATAGATAAAACTAAAATAATTAAATAATAAATATTAAACGCTGGTTATAAATCCTACACACTATTTTTACTTATAACATACACAATTGTCTTTATTTTCCATATGCCCTTTTTATTAAAAAAATAAAAAGTAGTATCTCCTCATCACTAGCCCCCAAATCCCCCAGACCAAACGCGTCAATGACCTAAACCGGACTGTCGCCGCCGCCGCGCCACCAGCACCAGTCCCGTGACAGTCAGCAAAGTGGTCCACTGGGTGTGCGTCAGTGCGCGCGTCAGAAATACGAGAGTGTCGGTCAGTCCCGTCCCAAAATCGAAAACCCCGATGAATGGCAACAATCCGCGCTCCGTAAACATTTAAAATCGAGATCTTTCGTGTTCAATTATGTAGAAGAAAAACGCATCGTTCAATTAGCGGTCTAGAGGATTGTCGGCATCGGGGTTGTTCCCGATAATCGGGAGCGCGGTGTGGGTGTACATACGTGATTGGCGTGCGGTTGTGGGTGTATCTACGTGGTCGGGTCGTGCAGATGTGGGTGTACATGGGGTGGTCGGCGAGTACTGCGACAGTAGAGTGTATTGTGCCAAGGAGGGCCCGTCGGGTGCTGGAAGTTGAAGAGTGATAATATTTTTTGAGGGGGTTGGGTTTTGTTTTCTTCCTTTTTCTTTCTTGGTGGGGGGTTTGTGGGTTGAGATATGAAAATGAGTATAATTCGGAATAAGAGGAAAAAAATTTGTAGGATGGAGGTAAATTAGTGCAAGATTTAACCAACACTTACGCACCACTATGAATGAATGAAGATTAAAAGTCCCTCCCTCACTCTCCCATTCTCTTTGTCTGACAAAAAAACAACACGTGCTACCGTCGACCTACCCACCACTGCCACCACAATCCGCCATAGACGACGCCAGTGACCACTCACGTATTCAACCAACACTTACGCACCACTATGACGACCACCACCACGACAAAGTCAACTAAGACCAGATTTCGACTCTAATTCCGATGACAAAGCTTCTGGTGGAATTGGTTTTTCCATATTTTGACTCATTTCTTATAGATCTAGCATTATATTTGAAATTTTGAAAATAAAAAAAAGGTGGTTGTTAACTACGGTTTGCCCGGCTATGGTAAGCTCAACTGAGTGGGTGGTCGAAGGTTTTGGGTTAATGGTGGTTGTTGTTGGTAGTGGCTGGTCGATTGTCACATTTGGGTGGTTATGTGGTGGCTGTGGGAATTAAAGTAACATCGTCAAGGACCAAAGTTACACCCGTCAAGAATAAAAATTTCATTAACCTGTGCTGAAATTACATAAATTCAAATTAATATATACAAAATCACATTGTATAACTCTAATGGAGCGGTTTTGGGTGATTGTGTGGATAAAGTTACACCATCAAAGATTAAAGTTACGCCCGTAAAGATTAAAGTTACATAAAATTGTGCTAAAATTACATAAATTCAAATTAATATATTCAAAATTACATTGTATAACTCCAATTGGTCATGTGCTACTTCAATTCGGATAATGTGTAACTTCAATTCAATTCCTCATTCAGACTATATGTAACTTCAAGACAATCTCGCGTAACTTTAAGCACGTCCCGTGTAACTTCAAGTTTGTTTGGCTGAGATTAGGACTCATGAACTCAATTTATTTGGTGGACTCATTTGAACCTTGCTCTATATTAATTTGAATTTATGTAATTTTAGCACAATTTTATGTCGGGTGTAACTTTAATCCCTGGCGGTGTAACTTTAACCCGACAACTACCTAATTAAAGTTATAGAATGTGATTTTGAATATACTCCCTCTATTCGCAGTTATTTGTCCAGTTTCTAAATGACAAAAATTAAGGAGATATACAATTTAATCCATTCACATTTTATTTATTCCGTTAATAACTCATATAAAACCCAAATTAAGCAGTATTTAAAAATAATTACGAACAGAAAGTAGATAGTGAACAAATGATTGGGAATGGAGGGATTATTAATTTAAATTTATGTAATTTTAACACACGTTTATGTAACTTTTAGTCATTTAGGAGTGCCACTTTAATCCTTAAAGGTGTA
>JAIUZE010014735.1:0-51572 GCA_022085475.1 Heliosperma pusillum | reverse complement strand
CGCCGCACACTAGCCACCACCATCCCTTCCCTACAGCCTGCTTGATAAGAGTAAAATTGTAAAAGAGTAAAATTCGTATCTGAAAAAACATGATCCAAAAACAATGCACAAAGAGGAGGAGTTTTGGACTGAAATAGCACAACAAAAGCCCAAACAAGGCAAAGCCCAAGTTAGAGAGACAATGTGACACTGGAAAAAGAAAAACCAAGCTTCCTTATCTCTTTCTCATTCTTTCGCCAACAACAATGGCGGAAATCACCTCCACTAAGCTTTCTCTTTCCTCATCCATTCATTCATCTTCTCTCTCCTTCTCATCCAAGCCTTCCATTTCTGGTCTCCGTCACTCTGTTGTCTTACCACGACGCACTCAATTCTCTAGTAATCCTCCTTTCTCTCTACATTTCTTACAATTCATTATTATTTTCTTTATTTCTTCTACTTTTTTCTTTTGTTTTTTTAAATTTATGCAGAAATTATGAGTATTTTATGTTAATGGGTAGTTGTTAATTTGTGTTTTTATTGCAGAGATATATGCTTTGACTAGTAATGATATTAAAGTAGGCATTAATCTTGAAGTGGATGGGGCTCCATGGAGGATTATGGGTATTTTTTTCTTTCTATTTTCTAATTTCTGTTTATTATGATTGTTTGTTGTTGCATTAAAAATGGGTTTTTTTATCTAAGATTTTTTGTGTAATATTGGAGGTGTTACTCAACTAGTGTAGATCCGGTACGAATGCACGGTTTCTCAGTTTGTAATGTAGGTAGAAATTAACAATTAAAGTAACTGTTAGGAAATAGAAGGGAGAAATTCGTAAAGTGTACAATTATTATTGTGAGCATTTAGCAATTTTAAGATAGAATGGTGAGCATATAGCAATGTTACACTCGAATAAGATTGACATGAAGCGTATATGTTAAGCTCAATAACTAAATAGAATAACCTTATATATTAGGCCCATTTGATTAGGGTGAATTGAGCGGGAAAATTCCTAGTTTCACCTAATCTTTTAGTAAATAGAGGATGTGTTATTTATGTTACAAGTAACTTATAACTGCATTTTGAAGGGAGATTGCATTGATTAATGTATTTAGTAAGCGAAAGAGCCGGGTTTTTTTTTTCACATTAGGGTTTGAGAGTTGAGAATGTTGGAGAATAGTCATAGCTCTGTGTAGGGATTAGTCGGATTGTTGGTTGGAGCGAAAAAAGTTGTAGAGACTATAGAAGATACCTACTCTTTTCTAGATCAAATGCAGTTTTGGGCTGGAGGGAGGATGGGCATAACATGGACTTTCGGGTCCATGAGTAAGCGACTAACAGGTGTGAGACGGGTTAGCACTTGGCAGTCGCGCCTATGTAAAATTTTGGAAGATGCAAGTGTAACTATGTTTCCTTTTCTTGCACGAGCAAAGTCGATAGGCTGGTATGGGGCATGAACAACTTTCAATTGACCTATAAAAGGTCACAAGAGTAGTGAAAAGAATCTAGAATATTGTAAGTTATCATTTAGTCTAGTTTAACCTTGTTGCTTGTTGGTAACCCAGCGTATCTGAATATCTGATGCTTGGTTCTTTCATATGCTCAAAATCATTGGCAAGTTCGCTTTAAAGTGAAAAGGTAACAAACTTAGTCTTTTCCGTATGGAACATTTGCAGAGTTCCTCCATGTGAAACCAGGAAAAGGGGCTGCCTTTGTGAGGACTAAGATGCGCAATTATGTGACTGGGAACACTGTGGAAAAGACATTCCGTGCTGGTAGTTCGGTATGTTCATTCATATGGTGCATGAGTGAATTATAATGTCCTCTATATGAACTTTATATCCTTCTTTGCTCTTTTTTTAACTCCTGAAGGAAGGGATTAGGGAACTTCATTGGAACTGGCACCCATTAACTGCTACTTCATATTTAAGCAGCATAAAAAAATCTAGTGATAAGTGAGCCAATATGTGTGATTAATTCATATTCCAATTTCCGTAGCCAAAAAACAGTGATCCTTTGGCTTCTCTCAAATCGGAAAGAAAAAAACTCTAGCAGACTAAATGCGAAAGAAGTCAAAGTTCCAACGACACGTAGCCTTTACAAAATATGTGTGGCATGCCAAGTTGTCGTTCCTTTGCTCGTGAATGTTATATCAATGTCTAAGCAGATGCAGAATATGGTTAAAAGACACACCTCTTTCTATTTAATTGCTATGTTGGTGACTTGCTCAAGGTGTGGCTTGATGTGCGTAGATATCATTATTATGAACTTTATGCAGTACTCATGTGGGTAATATGTATGATCAATTCAAAGTCTCTTAGCTTCTTGTGGATTTGAGATTTACAGGTAGTTGAAGCAAATATATCCAAGGAAACAAAGCAATTTACCTATAAAGATGGCTCTTTGTTCGTATTCATGGATAATGTACGTTTCTTTTTCTCCTTCCTTACCCTTGAATGTTGTAAATTTGTCGCAATTATAAAATAGTTTCCCCCCTCTACTGTTGATTGTGTTTTCAAGTAAGAATTGATACTTCAATACATAGCATATGCTGAGTTCACAGTGATGTATGGGTGGCACTATACTACCACACTTGTTCTGAATATTCTCTTAACACTTCCTCACTAAGTTTTATAAATTCTGATGTTAATGTGAACAATATTTATTCCTGGTACCCTGGACCTCTGGCAGTACTGAAATTCATCTAGTAAACGACTAAACGTATTAGTTTGTGTGATTGTCATCACATGACAAGCCTCTGATATGTAAAAATTTAATTAGCTCATTGTTGGCTATTGTGTCGCATATCTTGTTGTTCTGTTAAGTATTTCTTATATTCCAGTTTAAATAGAATCAGCCCTAATAATTGTAGTTTCTTTAATAAATGGCTGATTCTACTTGATATGGTAATACGACTAGTGTAGTGTAGCCGAGAAACTATTACCCATGTGCGAAATACATAGTATCATTTGAGTCGGACACTTGGATATGTACCTTTGTGTGACATACACTCTGCTCTGAGTAATATAGAGTGTCAAAGTAACTCTTAACCTGCGTTAGATGACACAAATATATTCCCTCTTCAGTCATATAGTTAGTCTCCCCAAGGGTTCACCGTTCTCCCTGCATCAAAGATATATTTTACGTCTCCCCCAGGGTTCACCGTTCTCCCTGCATCAAAGATATATTTTACTGACTGCCTTTTCTCATAATTTCTCTAGTTGTTTTTCCTGTTACTTAATTGAGGAAGGGAAGAATTTGGATGAATTTACTTGATTCCATCTGTCCTCATCCTATTTCACCAAATAGACGCCCTACATTTATATAATACTCCGTATAACTTAATCCTTAAATTATCCTATCTTATTTTGTTTCGCCAACTTTTATTAGAGGGCTTCTGTATATTTAAGACTCCAAAGACGTGCATATATTTCTTTCAAGTATAGTCCCTCTTTAGTCCTACAGTTTTATATTGTGAGTTTAGGCTCTTTAGAGTTTGGAGTTATCCGCGAGATTTTATTTGGTTGTTGGAAATGTAGGCTTTGAACCAAGTCCTTTTCATTTTGCAGACGACATATGAGGAATATAGGCTCAGTGAGAAAGATGTTGGTGATAAAACAAAGTGGCTGAAAGAAGGCATGGACTGCATTATGCTCTTCTGGAATGGAAAAGTAATGACTAAGCCTTATTAGTGATGACTTGTGCACTCAGTTGCTGTGATGTGTGTAAATTCGTGTAACCCCCGCCTGCTTTCTCAAACAAGCATGCGTTTAAAACTAAGCTGGAAGCAGAGTTTTCTCCTTTAGTAAATTGTACACATTTCTTCCCGCCACTCCTAACCCCCCATAGGCTCATCCATGTAGAACACAAGGGTTCTAACTCTTCGAAGATATTGTCAAACATTTTTTTTGCCATTTCCCAATTGTAGCATCGGAATTTTTTTAAATGTAAAGAGTAAGCTTTATGTATAATAATGACATAACTAATATTCATCCGGTCCTCATAACAAATTTTCTAGGTCCACCGCCACGACCCCTACAGCCCACCCTTGTTTTTGAGGAGAAATCATTAGAAAACCTTTAATTATCCGTCAAACTGATTTCCTTTTGAACTGCTTGCAGCCTATCGATCTGGAGTTGCCTATGATTGTGAAACTCAAGGTTGTAGGTACTGATCCAGGGCTCAAAGGCGACACCGCACAAGGTAAGTGCTCTTATTTGTGCTTGAACCATATAAATGGGATGGAGGGAGTAACGGCTAGTCATCTAATCGTATTTACAAAACTTAGCAAGTTAGCATAAACATTCGGTTTTACATCAAGAGAGTAGTTTTTTGCATTGACCCCTCATCTCTCCGTTTCCCTCATTTACTTCCACTATTAAATGAGATCCAGTACCTTGTAATTGTGACTAGCCCTACCAAAAGCAACCTAGATGTATTTTGCAGTTTCCTTAGATTCCATTAATAGATAATTGTCTTGGATTTTTAGCCTTTCGTCCTTTATTCATCCCTCATCAGTTAGTTTTCAAATCAACGCCAAGTTTTCAAGCTCGGGCATTCTTTAACATTGTAAATGATATCATAGATTATCGAAAACGTAGTTTAATCGAAACCAACCGAGTTTTTAGCTGCTGTAAACTTGTAAAATAAGTTTTCGACAAATATTTGTTTATAACTAATGGAATATAATTATAATATATGAGCCTCAACCATAACCTAAAGGTTTTGGTTGAGATGGTTCATCTATGGTATCAGAGCCTCGTGCTCTTGATAGAGGGTAACACCTCAGAGTAGATCCTTAGGTCGAAACACCCATTCGAAAACCGATTGGCCTATACCTACAACCCCTCTTCCACTGCTACCACACCCAGAATTGCATCCAACCCACCATTCAAATTCTTTTCCCTTGGTCACCACTATTGTTCGGCCAAAACTCTCTCTTGCCACAACTAAATAATGGCACCGCCCTTCTTACTGACTATCAAAATTTAAACTTCTTCACGTTCAATACTAGCAACAAATTTGAACAACTTTCTTGCTAATCAAGTGAATACCAACCAATTGTTTCATATGGCCAACCTTACATTGTTTTTGTTTTTTACGTCCAAGTGCACACCATAAAAACTATTCTCAATGTCGTACTGACATCAAAACCGAACTACCATATTACCACTACACAGTATGCGTAAATGAACATTGGGCACAACCCTTGAACCACTATCCTTTTGGGTACTTCACTCAAAAACTTGTTTTCTTGGCCAGAATCCACGTTGATATTGTTATTTGTTCTTCACGTTAGAGAACAACCCATTACTATAACCAATTTATGCTCAAACCAGTTCGACCTTCACCATAAATATGGCCACAATCTTCTCGGCCATCACTAAAATACGGCCATCCCCTCTTCGGGCCGTCGCCAATATTATAACTAACACCCTCTCGATCAAAATAACCCTCACTTTTAGGCTTTTAGCCAGTTATAAGAACAAACAAAAATTCCCAACCAACTTACCAAACTAGGCTGCCGGCCAACGCACCCTTATTTTTCCTCTTACGTACTTCAACATCACTAGTAATCTCCGGAAACCTTGATGTGGCGCTGAATGTTGCTCATGGACGCTTCATCCAACTGCTCCATGTGCGTTTCACATTTTTCATCTCCAAGATTGATCTTACCTTCGCAACGTCCATGTGAACACTTAGGACCAAACCTTTGGCTGCTTGTATCCACTACAACACCCAACTAAGACACCAAACCAAGACACCTGGTGTGTTTTTTAAATACCGCAAGTGCACGGTCGTCAAAGTAGCACTTGAGGGTCGATTTCCACGGAGAGCAAAGCGATTACTAGTCGGTTTCAAGGGGTGCTAGCTAAGTCGATAGAAGGGGGAAAATTTGAATTCAACTAATGACAACTAAATGCAATAATAAGATTTAGACTAAAATGCAAACTAAACAAATAAGCTATGGGAAATACGGGATTTAATCAAGATTAAGGTAACTAGGATCCGATCAAGTCTTAGTTCATGGGTTACAACGGCGAGTGGTCTATCAACAAGTGGTGGAATGTGGGTTCAAGTGGGACAATGCCGTCTAAACTAACTACCTAACCCTCCCGAGTATAGGTAGCCTCCAGGGTCGATAAAGGGTCCCACTCCCATGGATAACCCCTACACGAGTCCAAGGCATTTCGGGTCAACATTTAGGTCCCAACTAGGGTCTTTCCCACTCCCGCGGATGAAATCCCCTAGCCAAAAGGTAGAGTCTCTTTAA
The DNA here is from genome assembly GCA_022085475.1 of Heliosperma pusillum. NCBI lineage: Eukaryota > Viridiplantae > Streptophyta > Magnoliopsida > Caryophyllales > Caryophyllaceae > Heliosperma > Heliosperma pusillum. The sequence goes on along the minus strand of JAIUZE010014735.1, from coordinate 45,318 downwards.
GAGGTCTCGCTCCCGCGAATGACCCACCTAGAGTCGATCCCCTAATCTACCCAAGTCCACTACCGTAAGCCCAACTCCCGTCGATAGCCTAAGTAGCCCCTAAGTCGGCCCAACTCCCATTGATAGCTTCTAAGGGTTGAACAAGGGTCGAATAAGGGGTCAATACAAAACAACCCCAACCAAAAACAATCACCTATAAACCACTACTTGCTAATTCAACCAATCACCAATCAAAACCCATTATTAGACTTAATCGGACCCTAGAAAGGGTCATTACTCACTAAGCATAACTAGTCTAACATAAAACACAATAATAATTATTCTAAACATAAGACTAAACATGAAAAGGTATAAAGATTTAAACTTTAAATTAATCTATTACTAAACTAAAAGAACAGACAACAATAAATGAAAAATAACAATAACAAAGAGAGATAAGAAATTAAATACCAAACTTTGAATTGGAATGATATAAATACGGAATTACTTTTTCACATACGGATTTTACTCTTTCACATACAATTTTTCATTAAATTTCCATATCATGCCCTTTTTCCTAATCAAAATCAAGATAACTCTTATGTTTACACTTTCTCTATAACCCAATCTAAAAACGCAAATAATGGATTATAATTCTTCGACTAGTGAACTAATTTTTCGTTTTTAGCAATTTTTAATACGTATTATTGAGATTATTAGATTTACTTTTCAGTGAAATTAATATTCAAAGCAATTATTATTAATTAGGATTTATGTGTGAGGCACGGTGGTTAGAGTGGTTGACGGTTGCTCTGGGCGCGGTGGTTAAGGGGTGGTGCGGTGATGGTGGTGTGATATGGGTGGTGCGTTGGCACGTGGTGAAGGAAGACGGAGTGCTGCCATTAATTGCTTTGTGTCGGCATCGGGTTGTCGGTTGGAGGTACGGCTGGCCAGAAAGTTGCCGGTGCGTACGGCTTGAGTGGTTGGCCTAGTTGTCGGCTGGGATAGGGATGATGGTGGTGTCGTGGTGAGAGGGTGATGACGGAAGTTCAACATCTATCACTGTATTGCTGTTTTTAATTTTTTTGCATAAATTAATTAGTTTGTCTGGAGCGACGATTGCTCCGACGGACGACAATAACGATGAGCGTTTGTAGTGATATTGATTACAAGCTTCTTAACGAAATGGATGAATTGCCTAGCCATTTGAAGTATGAAAAAATGGTGACTGGAAATGGTGAACACAGTGAGGATGGGAGATAGGGGAAGAGAGGAAGAAAAATAATAGGGTGAGGGAATGAAAATGACAAGGGTAATTTTGTAAAAGTCGTATGTGAAAGAGTAAAATCCGTATGTGAAAAAACACGTCCCTATAAATATGGTAGAGTTAGTCTTCCAAGCCCAAAATATTGAATCTTGGAGTGAATTAATCTACTCCTAAACTAAATTAATAGAGAGTTTAGAGAGAGAAACCACCTAATACTAAAATAAATCTGAAAATGGTGGCTCTCCTCTAATTTTGGGGTTTCTTTTTCTTTATATATATGAACCCATGTAAAATAACAAGGACAAAATAATCACTAGTAAGTCCAATGACCCATTCAATAAAGCACTCTAATCAAAATGCCAGCACAACATTATACCCAAATAACACGTGACAAACAATGACCAAATACATCTTCAGAGTTCAGACGCTTCATTGTGAATCGCACGGCACATGTGAGAAGCGCACGGTCAGTTCCGTACGGTGGGACCTGTCCTGCATTAGTTGCGCACGGCAATGTTGATTTGCGCACGGTTGGTTTCTTGCATAGACCCAAAGGCTTGATTATTGCGACGGAGTTACCTTGAACTTGACTACATCGCATCCACCATTTTTGCCTTCATTCGATTGATCGGAGTTTGAATTTGGCTAGGCCTGAGTTCGATACACCGGACCACCTCTAGGCTCGAACCAGGTGGCTCAATTGGGGATGAGGGACGGAAGTTGAGCCAGGGAGGTCGAGTATTTGGTGCGGCGGTGCAGCTGCCATCGAAGGTGCTTGATTCCGGGCTCCGATGTCGGGTTTTCAGACGAAGGAAATGGAACTTAGTTCTTGGTGGTGGGATAGTATGGTTATAATGAATATAAGTTCATTGAAGTGATGGTAATGAAGGTAAGCAAGAAGCAGAGATTCCAATTTGTTTTGTTGATTGAATTTTGGTATTTGATGGTGAATTCCAACGAAAGAGATTGGACAAGGGGAATGTGACCTTGGTAAATAAAAGGCCAACTTGGACTTTTCCTGCACATGATTCGATGTCTAAGTCCGTCTTAATCCGTCTCAACTCGTATTATTCATTCCGTCTCCGCTTGATTTGTACCTCTAAATATAAAATAACGGAAGCAGTACCAAATTCCCAAAAATAACATAAAATGTCGTTTATTATAATAAACTAGCTAATATTATATTAAGCTCTAAAATAAGTAAATAGTACTAAGATGACTTATAAAAACGGTCAAATAAGAGCTAAAAAGAGGGTCAAAAATACGTTAATTATCCTCTTATCAACACCAAACCAGACACCAAACCGAAAGTAGTCCAAAGTCACCCTCTCGTGCTCTACATCAACGCACCAAAACCCTAACCCTAACCCTAACCCTGAAACCATGAACCAGAAGAAACCTCGGCCTCTATTGTTGCATTTATGTATCTAAACACTCCTTTACTATGGAGGCCGAGGTTTCTTCTGCTTCATGGTATGAGAGCCAGAGCTAGTGTGACCTAAGGTCACGGGTTCAAACCCTGTCAGCCCCCAATATCTCACAAACTCACAAAGTGGAAAACTCAGCACATGGTATGGGGGGCCTGTGCACTAACCACTCTTCAAGCCCAACGGGCATTCGAGTGAGGGGACATAATGAAATATAATTATAATATATGAGCCTCAACCACAACCTTAAGGTTTTGGTTGAGATGATTAATCTATCAATAACAACTTTACAAAAATTTCAACACGCTGCATCCACTCATGAAGTCATGAGTATCATGACCAAGCACAAACTGGCTCACTCAACATCAGATATCACCTTCTTATGTTCAAATGATTGTTGTGGCTGAACAAAACAGCTGCGGCATAAATACATGGTTATATCACTATATATAGACTATATTAATGATTTGAAGTTGTATTTCTCTTTTACCGTAATCAATTTTTTTTAGTTTCGCCTTTGTGCCTTACAATGGTGTGACTACGTGATATAGGTGGGCAAAAACCGGCCACAGTTGACACGGGCGCAGTCGTGAATGTACCCTTGTTCATAAATCTTGGTGACGAGATCATGATTGATACCAGAACCGGGCAGTATACCAACCGTGCTTAAATTTGCTGTCTATGAGCTTAAGGTATTTTCTGGCGCTAGAGTTTCTTTTCATATCCATTTTACCCCGGAGTCTTGTTTTGTAAGTCAGAGGCTAGAAGCTAGTTTTTTGTATAATGCTAATACTGAAGAGGATAAACCTGTAGGCATCTTGTATCTATTCATGGGAAAATATCTACCCTTCCGAGAATTAGCATAGTGATTATAATTATCGACTACATGTGTCTTTCAACACTTTGATACTCGTTCATGAACTTGCTCTTGTTTACGTTATTATCGAGATTGTTGTGAGAACTCTACGTGTCCTCAGAGCTCCAATTCAAAATTCTTCTTACGCCTAGTTCTCTTCATTAAAAGTTTCAGTCGAATTTAGTTCAACTGAAAACATTTCAATTCATGTGGGTGAAGATTAACAACTGTATGGTCTTGGTCTATCTTTTGAAGACAAAGAACTTTAAAGTTTATCCCAGTCCTAGGATCATGTCACATATTTATGGATGTTTTTGTACCTTTTTTCCCCTGACATATGATACTTAGCTTACCTTGTGGCCTTGCACATGTGTGCCTTTCTCTCTTTTAGTTTAGGAACATCAACATCTTGTAAAGGGTCTCATGTGTAACATATACTCCCTCTTCAAATGATCTTTCACTCGATTTACTTGTGTGCAATTTCCAAGTTAGCACCTTTGATCATAAGATCCATAGCCTTTTACATTTAAATATACTCCCTCTGTCCCGGTCAAGGGAGGGGAGTTGGGGACCATGTGTGGGTAGCGGTATTGAATGACAAGTAGATAAACAATTAACTGAGACACCCTAAAATAGAATAGGTAAACAATTGACCAAGACGGAAGGAGTATGAATTTTTGACGTAGGTTTCTTCAGAGACGGTCTCTCAATTTGTTTCCCAATTAGACATTAATCACTTGGTTCATTTAGGTAAAAACAACCCTAGTTGTATCTGTTTTGCTTTCTTACTTAATGCCTAAGTGGTTAAGATGTAGGGTGATCTTTGGATGATGGGATCTACTTTAAAATTCTCCATTTTAGTGCGGAGTCTAGTGACAAATCTTGAATCTGATTATTATCAATACAACATCTCAGCGTGTTGGAATCTAGTATAGTTGCTATGTTATTTAAAGCCCACTTTGGAGTGGCAGAGTTAAAATTTAAAGTTAAAAGACAAACTTAAACTTAAGCTGGAAATTTGAGGGAGAGTAGCAAATTGGTTATGCAGTTAAAAGACCCATTTTCTAAGTTATACTCCCTAACGGTTATTATCACATTTTTCGCTAAAATGACGACATTTGACCTGTCTTTAGCTTACTACGAAAAGTGGTCACAAATGAGAATTTCTGCAAAATGATATTAGTTCTTTCACTCCAACACTGCTGGAGCCACTTATAAAGTTACAGAATTCAAGATTTTCGAATTATATCAAACAACAATAAAACAAATCGAAGAAAAAAGGTTGTGTATTCCATCCCAACCATGTGGAGTACATAGACAAAATAATCAAGTTAATAGTCTCACATAGTCACATACATAATAATATAACTAATAATAGTAAATCAAACCCTGACAGATTTGCTAAACCTCTTCCAATGTGCACCATCCTTGTCAACTTGAGCTTCCTGATAACACTCCTCATTTCTTCTTGTTTTCCTCCTTATAAAGATAGGCCTAATCAACTTCTTAAGCACCTTGTACAATCCCCATGAACCCCTTTTACCTTGTTCAACCGGCCTTCGAACCAACGGTGGCGCACCACTGAGCCGAGGGTAGTAGAAGAGGGAGGTGCCGGGTTCGGACAAGCTCCTCCTAAGCATGGCCTGGTTGATTTGAATCTCCATTGATAGACGCTCAAAATCGTCTAACAATGTGCTCTTTCTGTTGTCCTCAATTTCTACTACTTCCATTTTAAGTTTTAGTGATCACAAATAAATGGGGTTTTATGGTGAATATATCCTAGTAATTGTAAATGTTATAATAGTGTAACATTGAAATAGATGATATAGTAGAGACATTATAGGACATGAATCTTGCACTTTTTCTTCTTCTTTGGTGTCATTGGGATTCTTTGGCTAACATTAGAAGGCACCCTTGATGCTTGGCATCAAGAATTCCTAAAAAAGGATGGTTCGGAAGACTAGGATGATTGGACATTGTCACATTGATATGTTGAGGCAACTACTTGTACATGGGTTTACCCCTTTTCCATTTGGTTTTACCCTTTTTCCGGTTTTAACTCGAGAGATATATTCGTCTTAATAGAGACTAAATATTTTCTTTAAGACTTCATCTGATTTATTACGGCCGAGTTTGGATCAAGTTTGTTAGGTATAATTATACATTGCATAGGCTTAACTTTTAGGCCATGAATGGGTCGGACAACGTTTGGGTAGGTCGTAATTGGATTGAATTATGATTTGACATTTTGCGTGTGGGTGTAAATAAGGTGATTATCATACAACATTTTTGTTGAGTTAAAGTTATTGGATTAATTTAAACTGAATCAATATTAAGCTGAAGTGCTAAACGGTAGCCAATCATTAGTTGAGTCGGGTTGTTAATGAGTTTAAGTCACCTTGAGTTTGGTCATTAAAAGTAAAGGGTGGCAATGGGATGACTATTAATTCTATTCATGTTTGGATCCATTGATCGGGTTTTATTAGTTCGATTTAGTTTTGGGTTGGTCAATTATGATTATTCCCCAAGTGATTATAGTCATGGTTCGGGAGCTCTTGGTCATATTTTATTAGTTCTATCTTTTTGTTTTTGTTTTACAGACTCGCCATTAATTACAAGTTTGAAATTAGTATGATTAAAAAAAATCGAAGATTTATATTTTCTATAAGAAGAAAGTAAAACCTAAGAAAATTGTTGATTATAATATAGTTATATATAGACTTTGAGACTTATTTCCTTGTATAAATGTTTTATCGTTTAGTGTTTAGAAGCAAAACAAATAAGGTGTTTTGATATTTTGCGGTTGACATTAGTTTGAACATGGGTTGATGGGTTCCATGGTGGATTATTAGTGAAACATCATATATGAAGTGACTTAAGTGAGCATAAATAACTTAAAAAGCAAGCATAATAATTCATAATCATCATGTTCCCCCAATCAATTATAAAATGTTAATCTCTCTAATAAGATACGATGATTATGCGTGAAGGTGAAGAGAGTGGTGAAGTGTGCATGGGGTACGTTACTTATTAGTTTATACGTAGAAGCAGCAGCAGCAGCATGGCTACAGCGTGCGCAACTCGTAGTGATTGTGTTGTTTGTCTGCGTATGTCTTCATTCTGCTCCCCAATTCCCAAAAGCCTCTCTTTCTCTTCCTTTTCTTTCCACTCATTGGAACCATGAATCGTTGTGTCGTATGTTCATTAATCCTTTACCCAAATGAGTACGGAGTAATACATATGAGTTGTGAACTCGACGATATAACTTTTAAGGATGTTTACTTGGTTGTCTCTTTGATTTTGAACCCCTCGGTAAAATTACAAGTAGGAAATTCAAAAGGTGTTGTGACTGTCGAGGGACGCTTGATTGGAAGATGGAATTGCGAATCAACCAAAAAACATCGTACATGATACAACCAATTATCAAAATATCAGGGACAAAAGCTAAATATAACGAAACACAAATAAAATTTCGGTCACCTTAGATTGAGGGTGTCAAACCATCCGAGAGTGAAATATAAATTGTTTCATGGAACAGTAAATAGTCTTGGAACAAAACTGTATAGAACTCTAACGCTTGATATTTGAGAAAATGACAAAAATAAATGATACAACCACATTTGTTTTGAGAGAGCTAAGCAAAAAGTTGCCTATTATGCTATAAAGGAAGCAAGTTTACACCCAAGATCTACCATGTAAGCAGGTGTGCCTAATTTGCCACACAAAAACACAAATATTTTAAAGAAGTGATCTTCTCTATGTACCCTTTTTCTTGTAGAGTTGCTTCACAAACCAAACTCTTGTTGCTAGAAAGGCCTTCATTTACAAGCTTGATTTCCGAGTATTTTTCAAACTAAACTAAACCTTATTCGAGCTCCTCTTCTTGTCCTCCAGAAGGGCATTGGATGAGTTCCAATATGTTGACTACCTCAGCCATGTCGGGTCTGTTTGAAGGAACTTGAGACGCGCATATTAAACCAAGCTTAATTACTGGAATAACCTCCTCAACGACAAAGTTACCGAGGAGGCTCTGATCAATGCAATCCTCGGCCTTGCCTTCCTCTAGTGCTCCTCTAACCATATCACATAGAACAATGACATCATCCTCCATGTATTCTACAGGCTTCCTTCCGGTCACAATCTCGAGTACTAAGATCCCGAAACCATAGACATCACATTTTTCGGTTATTTTGACAGTTCGGCATGCGAATTCAGGTGCCATGTACCCAAGTGCGCTCTGAATTTTGCTGCTTAGAAGATACCGGTCTAGCATTGGTAACAACCTGGCTAGGCCAAAATCCCCAACTTTAGCTTTACCAGAGGTATCGAGTAAAATATTGGAGGATTTGAGGTTGTAATGAATGATATTGTTTTGATGCAAATGGGCTAAACCCTTTGCCAATCCAACAATGATAAGGAACCTTTGGTTCCAAGAGAGGGCTGTTTTGGTAGAGTCGTCATGGACATGGAGATGCTTGAACAAACTTCCGTTAGGGACATATTCATTGATTAGAAGCTGAAGTGAAGGAGTCCAATAATACCCTTCTAAAGCCACGAGATTATCGTGCCTAACCTTGCCAAGATTCTTAACCTCTCTCTCAAACTCTGCTTGAGACTTTATTAAGCTTGAGATACTCAGCTTCTTGATAGCGACTGATCTCCCATCTCCGAGGACAGTGTGGTAAACTATACCAAACCCTCCTCTCCCCAGCTCAGAGTCCTTATTAAGGAGCGCGTGTTGGGCCCCAGACCCAAAATCAGCGTCTCCCGAGAACATGACAAGTTTGCCGTATTGGGAATCACTAGCTGGCGAACAACTCAACTCATCCCCTCGGGCAGTAAAGGTCAGAGGCAGGGCAGACCGGTCAGCCGCATTCCGAGCATGGGCATTGAGGATAGTGATTATAATAACCCCAACAAAGATAAAAGAGGCTGCCCCTATGGCGATTAGGGCAGAAATGCTGAGCATGAGCTTTTTGTGACGGGAATTTGAAGGGTAAGAGTCATCTGAGGGGTCGGTGGAAGAGTTCGGGTTGAGAACAATGGGCTTAGGGTGGACAGCTGGACATGACTGGCTAACTACAGACCCACATAGGGACGGGTTGCCATAGACTGACGAGAGGGGAATTGTGTCAAAGAAGCCGCCAGCTGGCAGCTCGCCTTCAAAGTTGTTGTTGGAGATGTTGAACAGGATGAGGTGGGAGAGATTTGTTAGTTCTTTTGGTAGGTCGCCTGATAAATTGTTATGAGACAGATCAACTACCTCTAGGTTGGTCAGATGTATTATTGTGGATGGCAGGGGACCTGTGAGATTGTTCTTGGACAAAATCCTGTAAAAGTACAACCAAATAATTGTAGATTAATTAGAAAGCATTGTTAGAAACTTGTCGAATACTTCTTCCTTATATGATTATATCTATGATTTTGAAGAAAGTGTAAGTAAATATCCATAACCAAGTAAAGACGTATTTAGCAAGATACAATAGTCAACCACCTCGACTAGAAATAAATCCCTCTGCAAACGTGAACATGGTAAAGTCATTGAGAGATGGTGCTCATTTGTGTGGGTTCGAGTCACATTAGCATCAGAAATCTCCCTTATGGGCCTCCTTTACACAAAACAAAGTCTCGCTATAGGATCTAGTGAAAGAACAACAATACTAGGGGTGCACAAATTGACCAACAACAACAAGCCCTATTGCCTCAAGTCCCCTGCTAATGTTGTGCTAAAAAGGGTCAGATTTACACAACCATAACCCTGTTTTGTAATGACACGGAGAGGTTCCCAATTGATGCATAATACAGAGGCGCAGAATATTAACTACATCCAAAAGGACCAAAACATGTAAGTTGGATTCCAAAGTTTTTCAATAGAAAGAAAAGGTGGTATTTAGAGGACTTACAATGTAATAAGATATGTGCAGTTCTCGATATGAGATGGGATACTTTCAGTTAACCTATTGTTACTCAGGTCAATCACTTGACTCATGCTCAAATCACCCACAGATGTCGGAATCGAATCAGTGAACAAATTGTTAGACAAATTCAACCACTGCAGGCTTCTGAAAGCTCCAATCTCAGGCGCAATTACGCCAGATAACTCATTTGATGATAAATCCAGAATCTGAAGACTCTGATAGGCTGGTGCATTAGTTCTGAGAGGAGGGAACTCAACTGTTCCCTTGAATTTATTCCCTGAAATTGAGAAACTTTGTAACCCTAATCCAAAAACCCAATTGGGCATTTTCCCTTTCAACATGTTCATACTAACATCAATAGACATGAGGTTATCACAGTTCATCAAAGACTCAGGTAAACCACCTATTAACCCATTTAAGGAAAAATTTACCTCCTTCAGTGATCTTACATTGCCTATTGTAAAGGGTATTCTACCAAAGAACCGGTTCATCGAAAGATCCAATCTTTCAAGGCTTTGCATATGCCCAATCCAATCAGGAATCTCCCCAGATAACAGATTTCCATTCAAATTTACTGAAATGCACATGTTTAACTTCTGCATTGATTCAGGAATTACCCCAGAAAATGAATTCTCACTAAAATCTACTGACTGTAATTGCAAACAGTTCCCAATATCTTCTGGTAACTGCCCTGAAAATGCATTCTTTCCTAGATTAATTTCTCTTAAACTATACATACTACCAAACCCTTCAGGGATTTGACCTTCTAGCCTATTATTTGACAAATCAAAAACTTCTAAACCACTCAAAGACCAAATCTTTGCTGGTAATTCACCAGAAATTTGATTTCCTGAAAAGTTAGCAGACTGTAATGTCATACATGAATCCAAAGAATCAGGAAGTTCACCAGTTAACTTGTTATTTGCGACTGAAATCGATTTTAAAGTCCCACATTGTTGGAAAAGTTCATCAGGGATAATTCCTGATAAACTATTACCACTCAAATCAATGTACTGTAAGCTCCACAAATTCCTGAAATCAGGGTTTATTGAACCAGTAAAATTATTTTGAGAAAGGGAAAGTTTCTGAAGATTTTGCAGCCGAAGAAGGCCACGGCTAATTTGACCAGACAGTGAAAACCCATCTAGAGTAAGCTCAGTAACCCGGTTCGTATTCGGGTCACATTTAACACCAACCCAATTACAAGCATTGTCATTACTGTCATTCCATGACACTAATTTAGAATATGGATCATGAAGACCTGCCTTAAAAACAATCAACCCAAGAACATCATCATTCAATACATCTGAACTTAAACCAGTAGAGATCAATGAGAGAAAAAACAGCAGAAATTTCAGTACCATTTTTAAAAATTTTGGTAAAGTTTCAATTTTTATTCATGAAATAGAATGTCAGGAATAGAAATCTAATGCACATACTTAGAAGAACAAATATCCTGCAACTTTTGTGGGATTTTATCAGTGCATCAACAGAAACAGTAGAGTAGGGTAGAATAATAAGCATGCAGATGCAAACAAGGTAGAAGATTTAGTGCAGAAAAAGTAAGGGCCAAAATGGAAGATTTGGAAGAGAAAAATGTGGAAATGGAATGTGGGAGAAGTGAGGGAATAAATGAGGGGGTACTTAAGTTGAGGAGTACTCTTATTATAATCATGGTTGTTGCGAGTAAAGATGTAGTGTGTCCCCTGGTGCTTTGTCCTAAAGAGAATGAATGAAGGATACTTTTTTGTTAAAGAAGAAAAGCAAAAAAAAACAAGTGTGGTGTGACTTTTTAAGTCAAGTTTAGTGGGACTTCTTTTTGTTCAATTCAAAGTCAGATTTTGATGAGTTACATGAGGTAGACAGATCACAAGAGCGTTTCGTTTTTGTTTGAGACGGATATATCCGTTTGAACTATTAAACTGATTTAAATATTATACTCATTTTCATCCATTTTAATGGTAATATTGGGTTTTTGGTACTATTTATAAGTATAGAGAATTTTTTGTATTATTTCTAATATATACGAAAATATAGTTATGTGGGATCTTGTTTAATTCATCGTTATTAATGCTACAAGAATATCAAATTATTAAAATTTTTAATAATGTGTAATTAAACATATATACGTTGTAAAACGCGTCTCGACAAGTGTGATAAGTCCAATGATACCATTGGAGTGGATGTGAGGAAGTATGTACTATCTATGATGATAATAGGGGTAAAATTGTTATACTGACTAGACAATTTGTCATTTTAGATGATATACTCTCTCCTATCCAATTTAATGTACCCGTGAGTCCAGACACAAGTTTTAAGAAAATTGTCTCACAAATTGTAAAAATGTCATAAATAGTCCTTAGATTTAAATATGAATATAGTCCAAATGATTGTTATTTGATGGCATTTTATGTAATTAAATGGATGTTGAAGGATAAAATGGTCTAAATATTACCAGAAAAAGAAATGGGTACATTGGATTGGATTGTCCTAAAAAGAAAAGTGGGTACATTGAATTGGATAAGAGGAAGTATTTTAATTTGTTTTAACTTCAAAACGAACATAAAGTTAAACAAAAAATTTGACGTAAAAAGGCAAAAAAAAAATTAAACATCTGAAACCGATTATAGAATGAAAACTTGTTTAACTTGTGAAGTGGCTTTCTCTCTATGTAATAGTCATGAGCCAGACATATACATATGTCTAGTACTAGACAATGTGCGTAGTATGAGTTGTTAGTGGAAAATATTATAGGCCAAGTATGATCGATGATAATAATAATAGTGATATCAATGTTAGAACACAAATCTTCATTTAAGACGGTTATTATCCTATTTTAAGCTTAAGTTGATAGTATTATAGATATTGTCCGTTTTAAGCGAGTAAGAATTGAGATGACATTGATACAATAATAGGATACGGCGTGAAGAACGGAAGGAGTGAAGGAGGGGTTGTTAAATAAGGTTCCAAGAAAGAAGCGAGGCATTTAAGAGGGGTTTCTGAGGTTGTGTCAGTCTACATTTAATTTAGTATTAATGTATTACTCCGTATTAGTATTAGTATTAGTATTAGTATTAGTATTAGTATTAGTAATTAGTGTGTGTCTGGTCAAACAAGAATCCTTATTTGCTCTTTCTCACGTGCCACCCAGACTGCCTCACCCATTACCAGTTACCACCAACTTACTTCTACGTAATGTACACATTTGCATCTCACTCTCTTTCCTTGGTAATACGAAGTACTATTTCTTCACGCATTACCTTATTTGGATCATCCTTATCTCCTTATGAGAAGGGATCCGTTTTTAATGAAACTAATTATTCCCTCACATCCAAACCAAATATTACACTTACCTTATTTGGATCATCCAAACCAAACTACTCATTCATTTTCGAGTAACAAATAAGACCAATTACTCCTCATGTACCCTATATATTTACACAATATGTCATTACCCCACCCACCCAACTAACATTAAACTCAAGTGATCCTACTTCCATTCCAATATCACCCTTCCCTTTTCAATATTTTCTTAAAACTTGTACTCCCTCCCATGTAACATTTAGTTTGGATGGAAGGGAGTATTTTACATCTATTTTCTTACCGTTTTAGATTAAGCAATTATGTCGTAGGTTGGAATTCTATCTAATTTTTTTTTTTATAACTTTTTTTCTAACATGTGCCATAAGGACACATTAATAAGATAATTAGAAAATAATTGTTAAAAATATTTCACTTTTTATGGTAAATATGAGTTTTACATCAGTTTTTCAAGATATATTCTCAACAATCATTAATTAATTAGTTTATAAAATTGTTTTCAACGAAAAAAATAAATAAGCGGTCGTATAATCTCATTAACACAACTCCACTACTCCGTACATTAACGAATTCGAAAATCTGATTATCATCAAGCCACACCTAATTAACTAATGATTCTTTTATTTAATTTACATGCATATCTATAGACTATAGACTATAGACTATAGACTATAGAGTATAGAGTATAGACTACAGCCAATATAGATTGAAAAAAAAAAGACTGATTATTCAGTTTTGCATTACTCTCAAATCTCAATATCTCTCTTCATGCTTTAAGTAAGGCCACACCACACTCATGATGTACACCACTATGTTTCGTAAAGTGCTTCTAAAAGACCATTTCATTCATATTTTAATTCTCATATCCGGTGGACCCAACTCCCATGCTAAAACCCTATTTTTGCATTTCTATGTATTCATTGTGATTGTGTTTTCAAGGGAACCTTAGAACATTGTCATTGTGTTTCCAAAGGTCCTTTGGAAACATGTAATCTTGTACTACAAATAGCCTTTGAATCAATGAGAACACACAATATTCTCCTCCAATTCTCTTAACAACACAATATATCATCTCTTCTCTATTCTTAACAATTTCAAACGGTCTTAAGTTAAGACATACTCACAATCGATTTAAATAATATTAAAATGAAAAGAGAATTGTGAGAGGTCTTAACCTAAAAACCGTCTTAAGCAAGACCTTCTCATGAACATTAAGTAGTATTAAAAATAAGCAAATTCTCATTTCAGACGGTCATTATCCGTCTTGACAGGTCAAATACATATCAAATCATCTCATTTGTTGCCTAGAAAATACAAATTTTATTGCCTTTACTATCACCATTTTGTAGTATTTAACCCTTTTTAAACTTTAAACGGATAATACCGTCTTAAGCGAGACTAACTGAAAACCCAAATGGGAAACATTTAATGATGTTCCAAAAACAATTAAAACATTAATGAAGGGAAGGCGTACGTTATAAACTTGGTTTTGAAATGATATGAACGATGAAGCTACGATAAATGAACACAATGATGGCCCATGGGAAGCAGTAAATGTGGATGTCCCAACTACAAAGCTCAGATTTAAGGCAATACCATGTTTATACGAGCGCTCATTATGTTCTCTCGACCATTTCCTCATACTTTTTTTCTTTTAATACTACGACTCTTACGAATAGTATTTATGATCCAATGTCTAAAAACACAAATTCTCATTTGTGACGGACACTATCCGTCACAAGCTTAAGACGGATACCATATTCTCTCACAAAATACCCATCAAGGGTGAGTGGAGAAGCACATGGGGGGTGCCCACCTTGTCCCCTCTACCCATTTCCTCTCACAAAATACTCGTCGCAAGATCCGATCCGTCGCAAGCAAGACCTACTGGTGTAAAAATAGACCAACTAAACAGATCTTTTAGTTCGATTTCGTATCGTGTTAAATCCGTTTGATTTTAGTTGAATTGACCTTAGTTTCGTTGTCAGCTAGCCGCTTTAATTCAAACAAGGCAAAATTGAACCGATTAGAATAACTCGACCTGTTCCCAACCCAACACCCGAACTGAGGACCCATAATTCGAATTGACCCGATTAAATATGACCCGGCCAAAATGTTTATTGTCACATAATCCATCATCCCAAAATAACTTGAAAATAGCTAGCCCGAAAATCACCCAAACCGAAGGCCCCAACTCGACCCGATCTAACCCAATTTCTTGCAAACCCGAAAGTGACCCCACCCAAACATACTCGATCCGAACCAGGATAGGTTTACCTATTTGCTAGGTTTACTTTTTATTGCTTTGTGGTGTTTTAAGGGGTGCGCATCGAGTCAGGTCAATATAAGCTTAGAGGAGCTTCCGTCATAATTTTTATTTAGCTCGATGTTAGAAAATTGATGTAAAATACATTGTATTTTTTAATTTGAATGTAATAATTCAGGACATCATTAATGTACAAATAATCAAGAAAAAACGTTCTATGGTGGGAGGATTTTTTTAGGAAAATAATTTTTAATTCAAGTCAATTGGTGTAGTTAGTATCGGTTTAGACTTTAGATGTATTCAGCTTCGGGTATATTTTGGGTATATCGAATTCGATTCAATTTCGATTTAATTTAGCTTGAATTAGGTTTCATATACTAATTAAGTTACTCATATCAACCCGAAAATACCTATCATGAATAAATCAAATTGAGTCAAAGTGACTAACACACTTAGTATTATCTACATTAAACTATAGAATTCAATCATCACACATAACTTATAAATAGGTGATTATCCAAAAAGCATTTTTTTCTCTTTCAATCACTTACACGAAAAAGACCGGCCAGAATTACTTTACACACCCACCGGTTCATGTACTTTGAAAAAAAAAACTAATAGTTCAGAGAAAAAGGCTTATTTTGGTTACCGGTTGGGGGTTTTAAAGTTTGAAACCAGAGAAAGAAGATCCGGTTAGGAATATAAACTTCTCAAAGGGGTTGAACGGGCGGATTATGGGTTAGGTAATTATGGATTTAGGTTTAAAAATGGTTTGATCAACTAATTGTTTAGGCATTTTTTTTTTAAAAAAAAACAACATTTTCATTACATAAATTCCATCATTTATAAGTCTCTTCTCCTCCGCTACTCAATCCTCATCGTCATCTTGATAGTGACCAATGGTGGGATCAAGATTTTACTTTACATCGATGGACAAGGTAGGATTGAATCAATAGAATCAAATCGTAGGATTGTACAAATTTATTAAATATAGTTTTTTATTTGGTTAAAACATAAAATTAAAGATCAAAATACATATTTAATAATATTTTATTCATAGATTATTGTTGATTAATAATTTTACTAGTTTTACCCCGTGCAAATTGCACGGGTTTGTTTTTCGAACATTGTTTTTATCTTATATATAAATAAATAAATAATAATGTTAAATTTTGGAATTCACAGGCGCAAACATAGAATAATTCATATAAAATATTAAATTCAATATATTAACACTCTTGTATCAAACATGAAATAAGTATTAAAAAAATAATTAAAACATTATAAATAACATTATGAATTAAAAAATTATATAAAAAAACTTGATCAGGTTGTAAAAACATTATCAAACATTATAAATAACACTTGTTCACCCGTTAATCTCGTAGCATCAAAATATTTCTCTACTCGTCCTTTTCGAAAATTCACTTTATCTTTGCGGAAAACATGACCAGGTTGTAAAAACGGTCTATATGACAATCAAACCAACTCCATTTTCTACTTTTATAAAGCCAAAACGACTTAGTCTCCTTCTCCATACAATATGGACACGTATGTTCACCAGCAGTTGACCTACCCGATAACATGCCGTAAGCAGGAAAGTCATTGATAGTCCATAATAGTACGACTCTAAGATCAAAGTTCTGCTTTCTAGAGACGTCGTATGTGTACAACCCTGTCTCCCACAACTGCTTCAACTCGCGAATTAACGGTTGTAAATAAACGTCAATGTGTTTTTTGGGACTCGACGGACCGGGTACAAGTAATGATAGAAACATAAACTGTCTTTTCATACATAGCCAGGGTGGTAAATTGTATGGAGTGAGCATTACCGGCCAGCAGGAGTACGACTTTCTGTATTGACCGAAAGGTGCGAAACCATCGGTACAAAGACCAAGTCAAACATTTCGAATCTCACTTGCAAAAGAAGGATGAAGGCGATCAAAATGTTTCCAAGCCTCGCCGTCACTTGGATGAGACATTATCCCGCTGACACGTGGATTTTCATGATGCCATCGCATCTCTGACGCTATTAGTTTTGTGGCATAAAGTCGTTGCAAACGCAGTCCTATTGGTAAATAAGTTAAAATATTTTTTCCAACCTTTTTGCCATTTGCATTCTTTTGTTTTTTATATCGATCTCTACCACATTTTATTCACTTATCGAGAAGACTATTATCCTCTCAAAACAACATACATCCTCCTTCACACGCATCTATCTTTTCGTAAGGGAGTTGAAGAGCTTTAAGAATATTTTTGGTTTTATAAAAGTTACGCGTCATAACATGATTTTCATGAATAATGTCCCATACAAATGACGCGATACCATCTACACATTTGTGGGGTAGATAATATTCACATTTCAAAGTTACCAACCGTAAAGCTGATTGCAACAAAGAGAGACGACTCCCCTCCTACACTGGTTTATTGACATGTTCCAACATTTTGAAAAAGGCTATTACATTAGGATTTGGAGATTCATCAACCACTTCGGCGTCAACATTTTCCATTCTAATTTGATTAATGTTGTCGCGCAACGCATCCTCCACCATATCCCTATAAGGATTGCCAGACCTCTCCTCAACGGAAAAATTCTCACCATGGCACACCCAATCATAATAGTCATCGCAAAAGTCCCAAAGCCCTAGGTGTTTTCGTACTTCTTGTTCGGCTAAAAATTTTCTATTTCTACACTTTAACACGGGCACCTAATGTCTTTATGTAACACCCGGTAATGTACCCTATTTTTATAATGAAAATATTTTACGAATACTTTTCAGTAATTTTAAGTTTTAATTTAGAATTTATTATTCCGAGTCGAATTTAGAATTTCCGAGTTCGTATTTGGAATTTCCGCGAGATTCCATGAGAATCCCGTCTTAAGGCGAGTTTGACTTTTTGTTGACTTTTCCTTATACATACTCATACTCCTTAACCTATTTCATTCAACACAAAACACAACACTTTTCTTCCTCTTTAAGAAATCTCAAAACCTTGCCTCCCTCTTTGATTTCGATCTTTGAATCATCATAGCTCTTTCGTTACTTAATAGAATTCGCGTAAGATCGTCTCATTCTTCTTCCCGTACCTTCCTCTATCCGTATTCATATTAAAAGTATCGTCTTCCTCGCTTTTCAAGCTTTCCGTCTTTCTCAAGATGAATTTTATTCATCTTTTATGATCTATATATAGGTGGTGACCTCCAAAATCCCGACAAAGACTATTACCTTATTGAAGAGGAGCTTGACGATTAGTAAAGACGCTTAAAGGTAACGGTGAAGGGTTACTCGATATCATTTACGTGTTTTACATGCTTTATATGCTAGAAATCGTATTTATAATACGATTAGAAGTTTAGGAATCATGTTATGAGTAATGAATGTTGTTATATGATGAATATTGATGATGTATATTGATTGTTGATGATTATTAGAAGTATAATTGAGAATTGAAATGAATTGGTTAAGAAAGAAAGGCTCACGGGTGAAGGGGTGTTCCCAGCCGGTCGACCGGCCGCCGGTCTGACCACCGGCTGAGAACACTCCAGTAACATCATGTGAAATTTTGTATAGGGGTGCTCTGTGCCGGCCCACCGGCCGCCGGTCCATCGACCGGCCTGGACCACCTCAGTAAGTGATGTTTGGATTTTTGGTAATGTGTTCTGAGCCGGCCCACCGGCCGCCGGTCCTACACCGGCCTAGAACACATTCCCCTGTTTTTCTATGATTTTGGTTTTTGCCTTGTGCTCTGAGCCGGCCCACCGGTCACTACACCGGCCTGGAACACGGCTGTGTTGTTTTCCTTTAACTTCTAAAACTCGTAATTTATAATAGTTCGCATGATCCGTTTATCGTATAATTTTACGTAGAGTCTTATAATATTCATGTTTTGGATATATGATATTTTATTCGCTTGTATCACATGTTTTGTGACGGTTTTTGCTATGTCCCACTTTGAGTCGGTTTTTACAAATGATACGGTTTGAGCACTATTTTGTCTTGTGCTTTGTACTCTCATTCCCTTGGCTACCTTCCCGTTCGTAAGGCTGGAATGTCGGAACGGAGAGGTATCCTACTGCTTAATTGCATGTGTAGTGGGCATACGACGACGTTGTTGGGAGTTGAACGCTATGCGTTGATCGACCCGGCCGTCAAATGTTGTGTACTTGCGAGGTGGTGTTATTTGCATGTAGCGTACCGCTTGTTATGAGGCTTGAGCTCTTTTCCGCCTCTTTCGTGAATTGATCTACCGAATTTGGGGTACTCGGCGTATATGTGTAAGACCGAGTCTTGGATGCGAAATGTTTATCGCATGTCGAATCGGAACACGTTTATTCCGAGATCCTGGCCAGGTTTAGACTAGGACCGTATTATTATCGTCGTCCTACCGGAGGAAATTAGTCTACATATACGAAATGTCATCGTGTATGCGTTCAGGGAAATGCTTATCTCGTGGATGCCTTTTAATCATTCTTGCTGGGACACGGTGCTAGTGCGTTTCATTTACCGTGAGAGAATTCGTCTTGAGTCGTCGTTCTTTGAATGCGTGATTTCATGATATTATTCATGGTCATTGCATGATTGGACACCGTCAATGTCTTGGTGCGTGAATGGATGATAATATGTTGGATTTATTGTGATCATCGCATGACTTGACTTGGTTTGTCTGTCGAGTCTCAATCTTATCAATCTTATACCGCTAACGGTGAGATGCAAGCCCTAGTGAGCGTATTCGGTTGCCTAAGAGTGTCTTTCCGAGTCTTTGTATAACATGATGGATTCGGATATGATTTACACTGATCTTATCTTGTACATTGGAATTTGCATTATCTATTAGTTTGTAACTCACATGGATATCTAATTATGCATTGATTTTCTTTTGTATTTCCGATATGTACGTTTAATGTTGATATGGGGAGAACCAGGAGATCCCCACTGATGTGGCATTCTGTGTCCATTGGGATGAACCGGTGCTTGCGTGGATGGCTTTTGCTTGACTAGTTTTGGGTTAGTGGTGTGAGCTAGCGGGGCAGTTGTAGGAAGTTTCACCTAGAGATTTTAGCTAGTTTTGCTAAACACTTGTTCTTTGCTAACAGTTTAAAAGAGACCCGTTCGTTGTTGATTTAGTATTTAGTTTTGTAATATTTTGACACTCCTCGTGTTATATATCTTGATGGTTAAAGGTTTTAAAAAACCGTATTGGGCATATTATTCATGCTTGTATGTTTTATATTTCCGCATTCGCGAGGGTTGTCACACTTTACATCTACCGTAATCTTCTTGTTTCTTAACATAATTAATGAATTCATTAACGCCCATTACAAACTCGTGCCTTCATTTTTTATTACAATCCAATCTTTCATACATCCACGCCCGTTGTACTCTTTTCATTTCAAATCTACATACACGTTTATAATTATTATGATCGACTTAAATAAATATTCAAAACAATAACAACAAGAACTAAAAGTGTACTAGTAGCAACAACAACAACAATAACTACTAATACACAACAACAACACCAACACCAAAAACAACAACAACAACAACAACCTCAAACAACAACATCATCATCAACAACAACAACAACAACAACAACAACAACAACAACAACAACAACAACAACAACAACCAACCAACCAAACAACCAACCAACCTCCAACCTCCAACAACAACAACAACAACAACAACAACAACAACTGTCTAACATCTTCAACCTGAAAAAAAAAACAATATTTCGAGCTCATGGGTCTTTATCTCTCCAACCTAAACCCATCTTTGAATCTTTCATACCATTAGTAAATACTAATCATTTAATTAATTGTTATGAGACGAAAATTCGGCAGCAGTTCCCTACAGTTATCCAAATACACAATGTTGAATGACTTGTCACTCTACATATGTATTCGGAGAATATTAAAGGAACTGTCAACCAAACTTAATCGTCAAATAACAATTAAAAAAATAATTAGTATTTACCACCTAAATGGCATGAAAGATTCAAAGACAGTCCCAAAACGGGGACTATTCAAGAATTACACCTAATGTATAATTCTTGAACGGGTACTAGGTCTATCATATATGAACAACACAATTAATCAATAATAATGCAAACTTAAACATAAAAATAAACACAATTTGCCTTAACAATAATGTTAACAATGACAATTAAACATAAACTATATTTTTATCATAAGACTATACTAACATAAACTATACTAATTATAGTATCATAAACTATACTAATTTTACTATACTATCATAAATTATACTAACATAAACTATACTAACATAAAACTACATTAATTATACACTACTAACATAAAATTATACTAACATATATAAAACATATATAGTATATTAATAATTATAACAATTTAAAGAAGGGAGGGAAAGATGGGGTGGGGCCAGCAGGGGGGAGTGTAGCAGGGGGTAGGGAGGGGGTGGCGCCGGCAGGGAGGGGGTGGCGCCGGCGGGAGAGCAGGGTGGGGGGCCGACAGAAGAAAGAGGAGAGGAAGAAGGGAGAGAGAAGAAAGAAGGGGAAGGGGAAGGGGAAAAGGAGGAGAGGGGAGGGGGTGGGTGGCGCCGGCAAGGGGAGGGGTTGGTGGCGCCGTCAAGGGAAGGAGGTGGCGGGCGCCGGCAGAAGAAGAAAGGAGAGGAATTGAAGAATGGAGAAAAGGATAGAAGGAAGAAGGGGAAGGGGAAGGGGAAAAGGAGGCCGGTGGTCTTGGGAGGGTGGCGCGGCGGCTGACGGTCGTCGGATAGCTACAAGAGGTGGCGTCGGCCGCCGTCGAGGCCAGATCTGAAATATTCCACAATTTAAAGAAGAGGGAGAGAGAGAAAGATGGGCGTACCTATAGGGTAGATCCGGTGGTGTAGGTGTGGCTCCGGTGGTCTAGGGTTGGGTTGGCGCCGGTGAACTTGGGGTGGTTGCGGTGGTCGTATTTGGTGAAGGGGAATTGACGATTTTGGGTGGGATATTAAACGAAACACGGGGAGAGAAAGTGAGTTGTTGTGGGATATATTAAAAAATCCTGCGATGGAATATCCGCCGCAGACTATTTTTGGTTTGCTAATTCCGTCGCAAATTAACTTCCACATGTCCCTTTTCAGTTAGAATATCTAAGTCAATATCTTGACTTTGCGACGGAATTTCCGTCACTAATTCCGTCACAAAATTGCACTTTTGCGACGAAATTAGCGAAGGAATTTCCGTCGCAGACTTTCCCGCCATGTGAAATGTGAAGGCGCCATGACTGAAAACTTTGCTACAGAATTTCCGTCGCAAGTCTGTTGCAAGTTTGAATATCCGTTGCAGGGTCCGTCGCAATGTCTCTTTTGCTACGGTATTTATGTCCGTCGCAAATATTCCGTCGCTAATGAAGCATTTTCTTGTAGTGAACACTCTCTCCTTTTTTTTATTAATGTATGCCACTCGCTTGTGATAAACTATATTAAGGAGCTAAGTCTCGACACTAAAAATTCAGCAATGTGCATGTACAAAATTTAAAATTTTATCGCGCCTTTTAAATTTCAGAAACAGATTAGTTAAGACAACAGCGTATAACATACTGGTGGTATGTATATCACTCCCTATTATTATAATGAGACACATATACATGAAATAAAAAAAATAATAAAAAAAAAAGCTTACAAGTTAAATTTAGTACACAAGTAAGATTTAATATGAATATTATGCAGGTAAGTTATTGAATCGTTTAAGTTATATGTAAAATTCAGTGATAAATATCATTATACTATCCATTCATTTAGAGATATTACATGTTTACATTACGTCATTACCTTACATTTATCTCTTCACTAAAGTATGTTATGCAATAAAGTATAGAATAAGATGTTCATTCTTTTGTTTATTTGCTAGATAAAAATAGAGCCACGTATTTTCAAACGCACCAAAACGACAATATAAACAATATATATGTACTAAAATAAGAAAACCAACCAACCCGTGCATTGCACGGGTACAAAGACTAGTCTAAAACTTAATTTTTTTTTAAACTGTCAGCGGGGGCGAGCGCCTCTGCTAGCCCCCTAGAGCCATTACCGGCTACATTTATGAGTGAGTTTACACATTTAGTCTCAAAGATACACGTAATTTTCACGGGTACAAAAACTAGTTTTATATTGAAAAGTTTTAATTTAAATCAAAAGTTTTTAACTTAAAACATGATGTTTTGAAGTTAAAACCAAGTTTTGAAATAACATTTCAATTTACGAAGTTTTATTAAACCCGAATTATTTAAGTCAATTTTACGTAACATGATTTATCGTGTTACTTTTCTTTTAAACAAAGTTTTAAAAATAGTTTTTTAAACGAATTTTAATTAACGATTTCGAGCTCGATAGTTAGCTCACTTCAAGCTCGTTTTAAGCTCGATTTTCGATCTGATTCCTCGGCCCACTTCCACCTTACCCATGGCTCGAATCCCCATGCAATACTCATGCTAACCAAAGTCCATTGGCCATTTCCCAAGCCCATTTCAGAGCCCCCTTGGCAGCCGCCATACCGCGCGTTACTCGTACCCCATTCAAGCTCCATTCGACCGATTTCTACGTATTCAAACCCATATCCATTCACTCTTATCCAAACCCTATACTATATAATACATATCCCTTACTACTCAAGAAAAGCACATCCCAAACCGTAGCAAAATTGGTGGCAACTTCATCTAGGTCTTCATTCGATTTGGGTCGAGTCCTCCAAGACGAGCAAAGCCCATGTTGGATCCCGACGGCATGTGGACCACGTGAGGGGTGGTCCCACTATATGAGACCGTCTTAATCAACCATCATAAAATATTTTATACTTTCATAATACACATAAATTCTCATTGAACAACGAAAATGAGTCGGATCAACTGTCACAAAAAGGCAGGTAAGAGGAACCTACTTCCAATTCTTAATCCATTTGAAATAATGCTTAAGTGTGTGGGTAGGACTTGAAATTGAGCAAGGACTAAGGGACTAAGGAGTGGTAGTGAAATACTGAAATCGTATAGTTTTTGCAAACCATAACTTGAAGGACTAACGAGTAAAACCCTCTTTCAATTTTAAACTAACTAGTTGTTGCTCCGCGCCCTACCGGGCGCGGTGCCCCAATTTGACGAACGTTTTGAGATCTCATTATGGGACATTGAATCAGAAACTAAAAGATTTATAACCCATTGTAAGCTGAATATCGTACGCAGACAACTATTTGTTTGTCATCAAATCGTCATCATGAAAAATTTGAAGCTGGTGCCGACTAAATACCGAACTCTAGGGTAATTAGAAATGTATGTACCCAAAAGAAGATGATATAACATTTAGTGTAATGGGCATACTATTTCGTACAAAGACAATATTGGAACACCCTAAAAATGCGCTGTTTTTCTAGTTTTTTTTATTATAGTGCGTGCACATTTCTACGGTTTCAGATGAAAAATGTAACTCTTAGTTTGCTTAACCCAAGACCGTAAATTCTGAAACGTATTTCTAATGTCCAAGGCAGCTATTAAGTCACTAATTCAGGAGGGATCATGGCTTTATGAGAGTGCTTCATGCGACATATGTTATACACAACTGTTCTAAGAAAAACCGTAACCTACATATACTAATTCCCCAATAGCATCCGTTTTCATAATGGGAATTGAGAACTTTATAGTTATCTAAAGTTTGCAGACTGTCCAAAAATATTGTTGTCTTATATGTTGAGTAGCTAGCGCATCTACCTGTATATTAGGAGGAGGCCGCCAATCTAGAATATGGGGATACTAAATAAGGAAAAAAGGAAAACAACAAAGATGGGCTCCGAAAACTCTAGCCGTCTCATTGTTCGAGCTTAGATGCAGGATAATTGCAAATTCCAAAGACATGGAAGTGTGGGCTCAATACGTACACATGTAGTCTGGAAGGCAGTAAACAAAAGGACATAAAACACAGAATAAAACCCGCCATAAAAAATAGCAACTTCCGCAGGTCTACCAAATAGTACACTAAAATAGATGAGCCTCAATAGATTAGTATTGGCCCTGTAGCGGCACTAAAGAAATGCCAACCAAGCACAAAAGCCTAATAAGAGACCTCATGCGCTTGCGAATCGCTGTCCTCTACTGTCAAGCTCACCATCGTATCTGAACTGCAACATAAACGAAAAAGATAATATAGCCAATTTACAACAACTGCAAACATAAGATGAGGTGGGGCAAGCCTACATGCCAAAGCCCATTCAAATTAGAGAACCCATAATCCAAAAATGCTTGTTTCGACTTTAAAAACAGAATATCGCAATCGAAGTGTCTTAACAACTTAAAGACATGCCACCATTAGTCATAAATTCTCACAACAACAAAGGGCATGGCATGACCCATCAGCTGCACTAATAAAATGAACATAGTAGACGAATAAAGAAATGCATACCTACACAACTACATAGCAACAAATTTGAAAAGAGATCATAGTTCCGAATTTCAATATATTTAAGCGAGTAACTCAATACTCATAGCGGGAAAAAAAAATATGGGGAGTGGAGCACTCATGCAGCAAGGAATGACCACTAAAAACGGGAAATCACGCAAATAATAACACATCAATGACCAGTTATACGGAAAGATAAGTGGGGCACTCATGCAGCATGGAATGACCACTAAAATAAAAGGTCTTATTATACATATCACTAACAAAAACATTCTGAAAACCTAAATCATTAAGAGCTTATATGAGCATAAAAGCTACCCAATAAGGGAACGAACACACACACTAACCATAAGTGCCATAGAAATATGAACATAGTTCGGAAGATACATAGATAGGAGAAAAAAACTCATCAAATTGAAGTAATTACCTTCAAATCGAGCCGGAGCGGCTACAAAAACCTACGCCTTGAAAAAAAACACAAAAAATTTTCTTTTAATGTATGTAGGATTACATTTTTCTTTTTTTCCTTTTCCCATCATATTTCTTTTAATAGACTCGGTCAGTTAATACTACTTAAAGTGCTATCTCCAATCCAATCCAATAGTAACATTTTCTTTAGAGTGTTTTTCTAAGCCACACTTTAACCGAATTTTTCGTTAACTATGCAATACAGAAAAACATAATTTTATGAAAGATTTTATGCAAACAGTCTCTCATTTACGCTCTCCTCCACTCTCTCACTCCTCCTCATCTCCCTACCACTCTTTTACATTCTCCCTCCCCGCCCCTCCCGCTCACCAATCTCCATCTCCCCCTCATTCTACCCTATCCCCTTTACTTCTCATTCGACCCTCTAAATCTGAACAAACCAAACAGAACTCTCAATCTTACTCTTCATTTCATACTCACCCTCTCTCTTAAGCTAAATCTCATAAGTAAAACCAAGCAAGCACAAAGTTTTTTTCCTTCTCTCGTACTCCCCTTCCCTTCTTTCCTCTTTCATTTTTCCTCTCCCTTCCTTTATATTCTCTATCTCCCATATGCCTTCTATCTCCCATCTTTTTCTCACTCTATACAAACCAAGCAATATGGCTCTCCCTCCTTTGTCACCCCCACCCCTCTACTCCTCTCGCCACCCCTTAACTTATTATGAACATAAGCAAGCGGAATACATCATCTCCCTCAATCCAATTCCCTTCTCTTTATCCGTTAACTTAACGAATTCTCTTTTCTTTAACCAAAACATTACATTGATCGGTTGAGTACTCAAGTTACCCGCTATACGGCTGATTACACATCTACTTTCTCACCTTTATACTGCCAATATGCCAGTCAACAACACATATCACCCATCATGAGAACTACGACTCTTAAATAAAAGAAAGGGAATAACATAATGAAAGATACCCGAACCATGGTGGAACTATCAAAAGCATGAAGCAGTTGAAATAAGTGAAACACCAATAAGAGAGACTGAAGTAAGCATAAAAACAATAAAAGCGACTTTAAAACAAACGGATAATTGCGAAACTTATTCAAATGAATCACATTTAGGTAGGTGAACAAACACAAAAGTAAAAGACCTATAACTAATACCCAAGTTGATCAGAAATTGCTTCTTTTTTCTTGAGAAATAGCTGAAGGGCCGAGAAGGCACTGGGGAAAGGAGAAAATGGGCGAAGGTGGGTAAAACTGAGGGAATTGTATAAATCACTTGAAAATACGGGTAACTTTAAAAATACCAGCCTGAGTTAGAATCATACCAGGAAAAAGAGTAGGTAAGGTGAAGAACAGTAATCAAAATGGAGATCACAAAACAATATAAACTAACCCACCAAGAAAGGTTGAGCACAAAATGTGACAAAGAAATCGAAGAAGAACGACCAGAACAAAGAAATCGAAGAACACAAAAAATAGGAAGCAGCAAACTGAATTTAAGAAAAAAACGAAAGAAAAAACGAAATTCATACTGGCTAATAAGAAGGAGAAAAGACCTTTTAGCAAATCTTCGATTAAATTTGCTAGGTTTCTCTTCATCAGAGAACAAGCTTTCACCTCGCCACCGGAGACAAGCGCAACCCACTGCTCCAATTAACAATTCAAGATACTAAGATAGTCTCATAAGATGCTAACTCAAAAATTAAACAAACCATTTTTGTAGCTTGATTCTCATAACGGAATTAATTCAAAACATAATCACTTTTAAGCTCGAATAGCATATGAGTAGACATATTATTATGAGTACATTGATTGTCACAAGAGCTAAGACGAGAAATAAATTAACTTGAGAAGTTACTTAGTTCATAAAAATATATTAAATACTCCGTCTGTCTGTCCCACTCATTTGTTTGTCTTTTATATGAATGAGCGGAGGGAGTAATAAATACTAATCTACCCTCACCCTCACCCTCACCCGCCAACTCACCAAAATATAGACATAGCTGAGCATGCCTTCAAATAATCAAAACTACAATAAGTTAACCTAAGTGCAGTAGCATACCTAGAAGCAGCAGATATCAAAAGGCACTGGTAATGTCTCGGGACTTTGAACAAAAACCCTGAGGTCATCTTCGTAGCTATATGATAAAAGCAGATCCCCTAGAACACAAACACAAGTTAGTTCCGACAAAAGTACGGCCGCATAAAGATAAAAGCACACAATTTCATTTCAAAATATGATAACAGAAGACGAACCAAAACGTAGAGCATACATCTAAACATAAACCGGAAATCATAAAATGGACATCCACTTACCAGGTAATCCAAGTAAAACCTATGAATCAGACTTTGAACAAATAAAAGATCAACAAACAAAAGATCACAACTTTTAAGGTCCATTTTATGACATATATCTATATATCTTGCTACAAAAACTTGAACCTATATTAGAAAGGCTGACATATATTCAACCCATTAATTATATGACTGAATAACACAAGGGAGAGAGTTTCATACAAGAAACACTGAAATTTCTACAAGGGAATCAATGACAATATATAAAACATTCAGCACATCCAAATGAAAGTAGTTAAGAGCGATTTACACGTATCAATTCTAAGGGTTAGTCTACACAAAACAAATCAATTTGATGAGTGAGACTTGCAAAATATAAGAATGTAGTTAATGCAAATGCAACATGTCTCATATTAGCAAAAATCAATGACGGGGACACCACCATGGGAAGGAACGACGTCTCCCTTCTTCCTTCTCCCCATCTCCCTCCTTCCTTCCCTTCCCCCCTCCTAATATGAAAAAAACCAAACCAAGACTTCCATTCCCATTGAGACGGGTGCAGTTTAAATACAACAATCGAAACAAAAAGAAAACCTAAATACATAAACAGTATGAGTGGCAATAAAAGTCACTGCTTCATAGGTGCAGCACCTTAAATAAGGCATAGAATTTGTTACAAACTTAAACAAGGGTAACATGACAACAATGGTTTCAATACGCACATGTTTAACCAAGTCACAAGCTTAAAAGCAACCTCATGCTCTTGCAAGTCCTGTACCGCCGAGCTCGCCACATGATAGCAAGCCATTGTCTCTGAGATGCAATATATAAACAAGAGAATATAGCCAATCAACAACAAATGTAAAACCATTATATGAAGCGGGTCAAACCTACATTTCCAAATTCCAATCAAATTAGAGAACGCCATAATTTTAACAACCCATTTTTTAAACTTAAATAACAGAAGTACACAACAGAAATTACTAACAATTAAAGAATATATGCTTCTATCAGTCATAAATTCTCACAATATCAAAGCCCCTGGCATAATCATCACCTGCACAAATAAAAGTAACACAATAGACGAGGAAAACAATAAATACCTGCACAACTGAGAGTCGAAAATTTGACAAGAGCAAGGACAACCACACATCGACAACACTGAAATTCAATATATTAACGCGAATAGCTCAATAATCCCAACGAAAAAAGATAAGCACGGGGAGTACGTTACTCATGTAGCAATGACCAACCACTGAAATACGAAAAACACCCAGACAATAACATAGCATAGCTCACGGTGAACAGAGCTGCACAGCGCACGAATGGAGAGCTGGAGAATTGCCTAGACATAGAAGACGCACACTGAAATCAAACTAATCCAAAACCCAATTAATCAGGACAAATACCATATGTACATTCTTGACCCACAACCTTAGAGCCATCACCTAGAAAGGCTGAAAACACAATTACCTAAAACAGATGAAAAAAACGACGCCTTGAAAAATGCATGCTCATCATGAAATTTTGACCAATTTCCATGTTCAATCACTATTCAAACGATCTGGGAGGTCGGGATGAGAAAAAAACTGGCTCATGCAGCTCTCTTCGCCTTATCACGAGAGCCTAAACTCTTAATAGCGACATATTCCAAAGACATGGAATAGTGTCCTGAATACAAACACAGTCTATAAGGCATCAGCCCATAAAACACGGAATAAAATTATAAGCGATAAGATGAGGAAACGCTAACAGATACACACAAAACATAAGGTAGACAACCAGCCCGAATTTAAACATTACATGTAGATCCTAGATCAAATTCCCGCTGGAATTGACAGTTACAGAATGGAACCCGAGGGAGACAATATTATTTACGCATTGACTCGGACTAACTGATTTCAATGACAGTAACAACAAGAAAGCCGGACAATAAGCGTTATAGCTGTTAGTTTTTTGCAGCCGCTTCAAGTTTTGACGACTAATTTGGATATATGGTTGTCCGACGGACAATAGCTTAGAGCAGAATCTGAGAGCAAGCTCTCACCCCGCCACCGGAGACAAAACATGGAAATTCTACTAACAAAGTAACAAAACATCATTTAGATAAAATATTTACCTAAACATATATTGCCATTGACATATATACGAGGATGAATTGGTGCTAGTTGCGAAAATATCCCATGTCTCAACACAACATAACCCACTCAATCCCAACAATCCATATATAAGGCGACCATAAGTAATACAAAGTAACAATAAGATTGCTTTTTCCCCCCTAAAAGAGTAGCTAACACATATTGCATCCGCGCAAGAGCAATGTACCAAACATCCACTACAAAATAAAGTTCGAGTTGCGACGGATTATTCCGTCGCTAGATAGGGAATTTCCGTCGCTAAAGACTGATTTGCGACGGATTTGCGACGGATTTGCGACGGATAGTGTCCGTCGCTTATTTTCGTCGCAAACAGTAGTAATTGCGACGGATTATTCCGTCGCACAGATTTGCGACGGATAGTCAAGCCTTTGCGACGGAGTCGCCGTCGCAAAAGTTGACTGACTTGAATTGGGGTCAAACAGAAAGTCAACTGTTGCGACGGAATTTCCGTCGCAAGTGTTAACATTCCGTCGCAAATGTTGACTGAATGTTTGACAAGTCAAACATAAAATCAACGTTTGCGACGGAATTCCCGTCGCAAAAGGTTGACTTTCCGTCGCAAGTATTGACTTTGTGTTTGACTTGGCTGTAAGTCAGTCAATGTTTGCGACGGAATTTCCGTCGCAATAAAGCCTGTATTTTCCAGCATCCGCCTGTTTCCTGCATCCCCTTATACGCGTTAAAACGACAAAAAACCTGCAAATTACAGAAGTTTTCCAGCAGTTACGCGTCCAACAAAGTTACTAATTTAACACAAAACCAAAAAAAGTTTTGATTTTATATCATGAAAGTAATTAAAGTCTTACAAATAAAAGGTTCAAAGTACCAAATAGTTAACTAATCACTCAAGTCAGTGGAGTGATTGGAGGGAAAGGAGGGAAAGGGGTGAATGGGTTGGACCTAGCATTATCGCCCCTATCATCATCAAAGTCGTCTCGACCCTGGTTGGGACCTCCAGTTCTGCAGTTTTGAGTAGAATTTCTTGCAACCTGACTCAAGTACTCTTCTATAGCTGCAATCCTTTTAGCCTGCTCGTCGCGCTCTTGTCTAAGTGCAGCATTCTCCTTTGACTGCTTAGTAGCGAAACTTGGGGTGCCCTGAGTCGGGTTTGAGGTAGCAACAGGGTGCCTATGATGGTCAAACAAATGCTTCGCCGCTGGTCCCAATCCGTAGCATCTTCCTTTCTCGTCAAATCCAGTCTCCTCATAAGAGATCTCATTATCGTCGATGTTTTCGACTCCTTGAGTTTGAAGCTCAGACTTCTTTGATATGATCTTATTCTGCATCACAAACAAGTTCAGAATTAGTAATTGTAATTTAAATTAAGTAGTTAATGTAATTAAATATATAAATGACAAATTAAACATAAATCACTTAACAAAAAAATGCATAACTTACATAGAGTTGAGCTGGTTTTTGTGATAACCATCCACGGAACGGGTGCTTCTTTGTCTTCTCTAAGACTTGCACCG
This sequence comes from Heliosperma pusillum, assembly GCA_022085475.1. Lineage (NCBI taxonomy): Eukaryota > Viridiplantae > Streptophyta > Magnoliopsida > Caryophyllales > Caryophyllaceae > Heliosperma > Heliosperma pusillum. The sequence continues at coordinate 13,505 of JAIUZE010014735.1, read as the reverse complement.
CATTTGGGATACCAGTTGAAGATTTATCGACCTACAATTTAAATACTTGTTAGTATAACATATATATAAGTATTAATTTATAATTAGATAAATACATAAAAAATGAAAGAAGTTTTAGATTTACCATTTCGTCCATGATTCTCAAGGTGTTTTTTCTACCCATAATGTGAGTAGGCAACGCCTTTCCCTTCTCTTCACAACCCGACCTACGATTAGCCGCGCCTGATTGAGATCTCGCAACGAAACCAGGATCTTCGACAGGTCTACTCTTAAGCTTTCTACACAAGTCCAAAGGAATCCAACTCGGCCTGTGCTCCTCGTCTTTCTGCGAGGCTCGGTAGATCATATGACGTAAACGGGTCTTCATGGCGTATTCCCAAGATTTCCTTACCATATCTGTATGGCGAGGATCGAAAGAAACCTTTTGCTGTCATCATTAAAAACATAAAGTTAGGAAAATATTAAGTGAATAAATAAAAAAATAAAAATTCAATAACAAAGATAAATTGAGAAAAACAAATTTAAATAGATATAATTATAATATTTTAAATAATTATACCTCAAACCAGTTCCACCCAGACGACCGCAAATTATTTGACGCCTCTTTCCAACATGGCGCATGCTCCTTGTACCCGCAGATTATGGTCTCCGAGATCAGTTTAACCACATCTGCGTCACTGAACCTGAAATTAATAATCATAGTTAAATACATACATTGTATATAAATATTATGATTTTTGAATAATCATAATTATGATTAAACAGTTAAAGTAAAAGTGAACTAGTCTTACCATACACCTGTTTCCTCATCCGGATCGAGGCGGACTCTGCGAGTAGTAGTCTCCACCAGTGGCGGTGGCACGTTCCTTTCATTCACTCGTTCATTCTCATCCTCCTGCCCTCTGTTTCCTACATTACTAGTACTACCTCTTCTTCGTCCTCCCGCCATATAGAGAAAAACTAAACTATTCAAAGTTGTCATGAATTAACACACATGTATGTACAATTAAATGACAAGAAACTATATATTGGTATTAATAAATAATAAAAACTATAAATTGTTTTACAAACGACCACACATATAGAAAAAGTAGTTTCAACTAATATAAGAATTAGAAATAATCTTATTCATCATCACTACTTAAATATTGGTTTTCGGAAATGTTGTATTTAAAAAGGGAGTCTATAAAATCTTCTTCTTCCTCGTTATCTTCCTCTTTATCTTCTGCTCCGTCTTCCTTCCGCTTCTGCTCATCCTCCTTCTCCTCCTCTTCTACCTTCTCCTCATTATTGTCCTCTACTTGAGCTTCTTCTTCCTCCTCCTCTATAATTTCATTATCATCTGCCACTTCAATTATTAATAGTAGTGTCTCACTACTAATAACATCTTCTTGAAACGCAGATTCGACAATAGGTGCATCAACATGCGATCTGGCTTTAGTTTTGAATACTGCTGACCACTTATCTTTATCTCTTTTGATATTTGGATATGAAGTATAATAAATTTGTTCAACTTGATAAGCCAACACAAATGGATCATATTTCGGAAATTTTCTGCTTCGATTAACATCCACAAGTTTATAATCCTTATGTATTTGCATTCCTTTTTCAGAATTATCTATCCAATCACATTTGAATAAAATAACATTATATGTGCTTTTTTCGCCTGTGTACGACAATTCAACAACTTCATTGAGTGTTCCATAGTAGTCAGCTCCCTCAGTCGAACTTACACATACTCCATTATTAAGTGTAGATAAGTGAGGAGATAACCCACTTACACTTTATTTGCCCTTTATGAGGAAGATTTAATCCGTCTTAAATTTAAGACGGGTCGATCCGTCTTCAATCAAAATTTGGGAAAAGGTAGTAACTTACTAACATGTTCACAACTTGAATACTCATCAATGAGGGGAAAGGGGCAGGGGAAAGAATGAGGGGTGGTCCGGTGGGTGGCAGAGGGTGGTCCGGCCAGGGGCAGGGGAAAGGGGAAAGGGAAAGTGATAAGGGTAAAGTCGCGTCACCTTAATCAAAGTAAAACCTAATTCACTACTAACTAATAGTCAGCGGTAAGCAAGGTATCGAATCCACAGGGAGGCGGTAGTATTCTAATCTGTTAAACTAAGTTCGTCTCTTAAGTAACAATTTCTGGGTTTTGAGATTTGAGTTCTAAACTAATAGCAATTAAGAACAACAACTAAAGTAAACAATAACAACTAATAACAATAATAATAACAACTAATAATAAGCAATAACTAATAATAAGCAATAACTAACTAATAAGGTTGAAAACAATGAGATTAAAAGTCTAGGGGGGTCTCAGGTTCATAGGATATTGTTCAGGGTAAGGATGAAAACTCAAACTATCATGCAATAAAGTATCTAATGGTCACAAGCATCGGTCGATTCAAATGATGCCCGTTAGACTCTACAATTAACATGCGATCGCTACATTAAACGGTGCTATTCAGTATGATAGCCTATCTTAGTTTAACCCGGTCGGTTGTCAAATCCTAATTTGCAAGAATAGTTAATTAATCCTGGCCAGTAATCAAACAACTAGAATTAAAACGATAATCAAACGATAACCATGCAATTGCAATTCAATTAATTAATCTACCCCTTCTAACAATCCTAGATCCCCTTTCAACCCTAGAAAGAAATTTAGCTACTAATAACGATATAAACAACAACAATAATAATTAAAGTAAACATGATTAACAATTATGAAAGGATGAACAAAGAATAATTAAGGAACAAGAAGACAATTAAATAAATAACTAAGAAAGATTGAAGAATACCGATTACAAGATGAACTAAAGACAATCGTCTTTGATGAATAAAATCTGGAGGCAAGCGAACTAAAACTAGGGTTTCTGATTTAAAGCCTAAAAGTATTAAAAAGCATATGAAAAGTATATCTAATTAAGAAAGATGAGCTTTCTTTTTATATTACAAAAGATCCTACTAATTAGGTTAAATTTAAGGAAAACACGAAAATCCGCCGAAATAGTGACTTGCTCGATCGAGCAAGGACCTTCTGCTCGATCGAGCAAGCTCTGACCACGACTCGACCGAGCAGGTTGGACTGCTCGATCGAGCAAACCTTCCTTTAGCTCGTTTTCTTCACTTTCCTTCATTTCTTCTCTTTTCTTCCTCGATTCCCGCGCCTAGCTTCTACGATCCAACTCCGCCATGCTCCATATCATCTCAAAAAGCTCCAAATGCATCCAATCTGCATTAAAACATAACAAAAGCGGCAGAATCGATATTCTAGCTAGAATAGCATAGAAATAAGCAAAGAAAGACGGTAAATCAAGTTAAATGCATCTAAGGGAGGCATAAAATATGTATATAAATAATGATCATCAAACTCCCCCAAACCAATCCTTTGCTTGTCCCTAAGCAAAGCACTCGACACATACAAAGACAAACATACAAATGGTGAATGAAAAACTCAAAGCTAATGTTAATGCACATACAAATCCCAACCTATCCATATCTATAACAAAGTAATGACCAAGTTGTACCAATAAAACAAATTCAAAGGTACGGGAAAGAAAAAAACGCAGCTCATAATCCAAGATTTTACATGATACCGTAGTGTAGACAAAAACCAAATACCTTTCAATCTTGCAAGGCTCAAATTGTCGGATTCTCGCGGATTCACTCATGCACTCATAAGTTTATGTAAAGGTGAGTTTTGTGAAGATAGAAAGAAATAGAAACACTCACTCAACTTATGAAACATGCATGCATTCTAATGTGATAGTAATTTCCCCAACAAATACGCATTCGCTACAAAGTACATGAATTAGGACAAAAAGGAAGGCTAATAGGTGAAGGTAGAAATGGGTTGTGCCAAGGCACGTTTGGGAATGTGGGGCTAAAAACGGTAGTCGCAGCGACACGTACCAAAACAAATCTACAAGACTAGCACAAACCAACACCGACTAGAGAAATCATCTTAAACTTTGACAACACAAGAGAGAGATCGATATTGCTCTCTGAAAAATGGATTAGACTCTAGTAAATTCCCTTTCATTTTCCCTTGAATAATTCAATGAAGCAACAATTTTTTCTTTCTTTTTTTTTTTCTTTTTCTCTTTTTCATGATTTTCTTTTCATCATTTTTTCAATTCAAATCTTTTTTTTTCTTTTTCCTTTCCTTCCTTCTTTTGCTTCATAATTTTTTTTTTTCAACAAAGGGAATAAATGACACAATTGCCAACATACTTGCTACACCCAATGATATTCTTTTTTGAAATCCCGACCCAACCATAGTAGACAAGTAGATAAGAAAAACATGCAACTGCGACTGTCCCGATAAGGTAGGCAAGTTCTAGGAATGTAGCTATTAGATAGGTTATGAAACATGCTACAAATGTTCAAAATGGCTAAATATAAAGAACTCAATAATAAGGGTATAAAATCAAGTCTTTTTGGCTATGTGAGGCTTATTTGAACAAAAAAGAACCACCTTTCATCATGCACTTATCAAACGAACGCGTATAGTATCAAGAAACGAATGTCACACTTATGCAATTTGATGTTACACATTCCACAAGGAGTACCACACTCAAGCCTACAAACAATGAGACCAGTTTATTGATGTTCCTGGCCTAGGAAGCTCTAAAGACCTCAGAATTTTAAGTGGTTTACCAACAAAAATTGCCAAATCTAATTAGCATAAGGTATGTCAAAACGGTCAAGACTTGTACTATGAGCTTTGTTTTCAAAAATAGTAAGTCAAAACAATGTACATGGACAACTTATTTGGGATTCAAATGCAAAAACAATGCAAATTATCATCATTGTTAATCAACTCACCAAGACTCGACCTAATAAAATAAAAAAACATGTTTTTGGATTTTGTAAATTTTTCAATTTTTATGATTTTTTTTCTTTAAAATAAACACACAACATAAATAAAGACTCTCCCCCAAACCTAAATCTCACAGTGTCCTCAGTGTGACGCTAACAGCACAACAATCATACAACAACCAACAACAGCAACCTTAAAGGACACAACTAACAAAGGGGAATGAGAGATAACTAAAAGAAAATACAATAAAAGAAAGTACAAGGATAGATAATATCAGCTGTATAGAACAATAGCTTCCCCAAAACCAGCTGCAAAATGGGGGTGTAGAGACTAGCTGCCACTACTGCGCCTGATCACCACCACCATCATCATCATCATCATCATCATCATCATCATCATCATCATCATCATCATCATCATCATCATCATCATCATCATCATCATCATCATCATCATCATCATCCCTCTGAGCAGCACCAGAAGAAGAAGCCCGAAATGGGTCACCAAACCCACCAACTGGAGCATCCGGTTGGATATGAGTATACCAAGAACGACCTAGGCAACCATAATCGTGACTAAACTCCTGGGAAAACTGCTGAGGAGTCACCCCATAATTATCAAACACACCAGTCTCATCACCCGGACCTCGGTAGTAGCTCGGCGGAGTCCAACCAGCAGTAGCATTAAGATCGGTCCGCATGAGGTTCTCCCAAAGTCCCCTCATCACCAAGTCATTGTTAATTCCTTGGTGAATCCTAATCTCCCTCTCTAAAGCTGGATCATAGGTGTAGGCAGGTGGAGGGTAAGGGTAAGGAGCTGGGGTGGGTGTTAAACGTGGAATCGGGGTGGTGGTAGTCTGAGCAGAAGTAGATGGGGTAATCCGCCGACGAGGTCGGCGGTTCTCGACCAAAGTAAAAATAAGCTCAGGTGGAACCACAAAAGAACGAGGGGGAGGGGTAGGTCCAGTCTCAGGATCATGGGTAGACAACCGCTCCGTAGAAGGGAGACGGTTATCGGTATCAGGAAGAGCTATCCACTGGGTCCCCCGTACCCGCCACTGAAATCTATTGTTTCCTAACGCATTTATCCAACAAAGGGTGTGGCGCAAGTACTCCTCATCCACTCTAGGGGCATGAAGGGGGGTCATTGGTGTGTAGTTACGGGCTCCCCCAAACCCAGCAAGTCTCCTAGCCAACTTAGTGACCCAGGCACCACAATCTAAGGAATGTTGGGTAGCGGAAGTGATCCTCCAGAAAGCAAAGCACACCAAACCAACCGGATTAAAATAAAAATCAATCTCATGCATGGGGTTGAGGGTAGAAGCAAGTAATAGGACCTCATGAGAATTAAACTTACTTAGGTCCTTCCTAGCAAATAAAAGGAGGCTAAAGAAACGCAAAAACAACCTTAGACAAGGATGTTGCACATCATTGACCGCCATGGCATTGACACGTGCCTCAGGAAGACCCGTAAATAAACGAAAGTATTCAATGGCTTGAAAGCCGGAAGGAACAACAATAAAAGTATCATCGTCACCGACAGAAAGACCCAAATGATTCGCCAATTCGGCGTAAGTCAACACAAAGTCCCTATTAAGCAACCTAAAAGACACACTTTCATTGGTCTCGTCCCAATCATAGGAACTGAAAAATTCAAGTGTCAATGGTCGATAAGAAAGCTCATTCAGGGAATATAGCCCCCCAAACCCGATTTGGTGAAACATAGCAAAAATGGCATTCCCAAAACCGAGTGAATCAAGAACGTTGGGGCACACACAGCGTGTAGGGTCCATAGGACGACCCATAAGCAAAGCAAACCGGTCATGCTGCTCTTGTGTGTTGAAAACGATCCAAGGGTAGTCGGGGTTACTCGGAATTGCTTCTATGTCGGGTTAGCGAACAATACGGGGTGCTCTACGACGCTTACTAGTTCCTTCTTGCCTAGACATAGCTAAGGGAAGTAAATAAAACACACAAACACAACTTAAATGCTCAAAAGACGGATTAGCAACTCTAACTCGAAAAAAAATTCAAATTTGAGTCTAAAGCGCAAGAAAGACGGAGCAATTAGCAATGTAATAGTGAATAATTACTAAATAACAAAGCTAGGAAGCAACAACAACAAATTAGAAGCACAAAATTGAAGAAATAAGAAACAAACCCTAATTCACGGTTTGGGCAAAATAAGGGAGCAAAAATACCGATTTCTTCACAAATTGAGCTTGAAACAAGTAAATTAATGTTTGTTGATGCTAGATTGATGATGAAATGATGATATGAAAGACTTTGCTTGAGTTATTATGAGGGAATAAGGGTGAGGGGAAGAAAGAAGAGACGAAAATTGACGAAGAATGAGGAAAGAATTGGGGAAAACCTGATTAAACAACCTCGGGGCCGGTCTGAACCGCTCGACTCGATCGAGCAAGGAAGCTTGCTCGATCGAGCAACCTAGACAAACTCGTTTTTTCGCCTTTGCTCGAGTGGCTGATTATTTGGTGTAGCAAAAACTCGATCGAGCACGGACTTGCTCGGTCGAGCAACCTGTGATTTTTAGCTTTCCTCATTTTTCTCTTCTTTTCTCCTTTCTTTCTTCTCGTTTCTTCATTATTAAAGCGATTTCCGATTGTATTAGCTGTAATCACTCAATAAAATTGTTAGATCGCTCCCTCACCGCACTCCATAAAGCACAACTATATTAACTATCCAAACGAAATCTAATTAAACTATGACATTAATAATTAGGCTAATCGAAATAAAATTTACAAATAAAGTACAAGTAAATGCCGGGTTGCCTCCCGGTTAGCGCTGGTTTATAACGGTCCCGCACGACCGTGTTACCTCAAAGTCATGGGGATTTATCAAGAGTGAAAAGGTCTACGGCCTTTATCACCCCTATAAATGCTCCATCGTAGTAGATCTTCAAGCGTTGACCATTGACTTTGAAAATCTCACCCTTGTCGGTTTGTAGTGAAACCGACCCAAACTTGTTTACCTCGGTAATTGTGAACGGTCCCGACCATCTGGACTTGAGTTTACCTGGAAACAAACGCAAACGGGAGTTAAATAATAATACTTTATCACCAATTTTAAATTCCCGCTGCATGATATGCTTGTCATGCCATTTCTTTGTCTTCTCCTTGTAAACCCGAGCACTATCATAGGCATGCAATCGAAACTCATCAAGCTCGTTCAACTGCATAAGTCGTTTCTCACCCGCCAGTGAGGGATCCATATTAAGCTCTTTTATGGCCCACATAGCCCTATGCTCAAGTTCTACCGGTAAATGGCACGCCTTGCCATAGACTAACCGGTATGGAGAAGCACCGATTGGAGTCTTAAAAGCAGTTCGGTAAGCCCATAAAGTGTCATCAAGCTTACGACTCCAATCCTTCCTGGATTTACTCACGACTTTCTCAAGGATTGACTTAATCTCCCGATTAGAAACCTCTACCTGACCACTTGTCTGCGGATGATAACTTAACCCCCGACGATGTGTAACGCCATATTTCTTCAATAAAGAATTAAGATGACGCTCATTGAAATGCTTTCCTCCATCGCTAATGAGAGCACGAGGAACCCCAAATCGTGGGAAAATGATCTTCTGAAACAGTTTAATAACTGCTTTGGCATCACAAGTGGGAGTGGCAATGGCTTCCACCCATTTAGAGACATAATCCACTGCTACTAGAATATAATGGTTACCATGGGAAGATGGGAATGGCCCTTGGTAGTCAATACCCCAAACATCGAATATTTCAACTTCCAAAATACCCGTTTGAGGCATCTCATGCCTTTGAGAAATATTTCCCGTCCTTTGACATGCGTCACAAGAACGGACAAAAGTAGTAGCATCCTTGAGAATAGTCGGCCAATAAAAACCCGACTGCATAACTTTAGCAAACGTCCTTGAGGGACCATGATGACCGCCATATGAAGAAGAGTGACAATGAGAAAGGATGGCATGTACCTCACCCTCTGGAATACATCGTCGATAAATGCCGTCGGCACATTCCCGGAATAGATAAGGATCATCCCAAAAATACCTCTTGACATCGTGTTGAAACCTCTTCTTTTGCTGATAGGATTGATCTGGAGGCATAATTCCCCCAACCAAAAAGTTGGCATAATCGGCAAACCATGGAGTTTCCATGGTAATGGCAAGGAGATGATCATCAGCAAACGAATCATCAATGGGGATGGAATCTCCCTCTTCAAACCTCAGACGAGACAAATGGTCAGCAACCACATTCTCTGCACCTGACTTATCCCGGATCTCCAAATCAAATTCTTGTAGCAACAAGATCCAGCGAATAAGCCTAGGCTTGGCTTCCTTCTTAGCCAACAAGTATTTCAGTGCTGCATGGTCAGTATAGACTATCACCTTAGAACCCACAAGATAGGCTCTAAACTTATCTAAGGCGAAGACAACGGCAAGTAATTCTTTCTCAGTGGTAGCATAGTTAACTTGCGCATCATCCAACGTCTTACTGGCATAGTAAACTGCATGTAGCACCTTATCCTTCCTTTGCCCCAAAACAGCCCCAACTGCATAGTCACTGGCATCACACATTATCTCAAACGGCAATGTCCAATCAGGAGACTGGATAATAGGAGCTGAGATTAGAGCTTGTTTAATCCTGTCAAAAGACTTAACACACTCATCAGTAAAGATAAACGGGGCATCCTTATGGAGAAGCTTAGTCATTGGTTGAGCAATCTTTGAAAAATCCTTAATAAAACGGCGATAGAACCCCGCATGACCAAGGAAACTTCTAACACTTTTAACATTCACCGGGTACGGTAATTGCTCAACCACTTCCACTTTAGCTTTATCCACTTGGATGCCTCGTCCAGACACCAAATGACCAAGTACCACCCCTTCAGTTACCATGAAGTGGCACTTCTCCCAGTTTAACACAAGATTACTCTTCTCACAACGTTGCAAGACTTTAGTCAGATTAGCTAAACAACTATCAAAATCGGTCCCATAAACACTGAAGTCATCCATAAAGACCTCCATAATAGACTCGATATAATCAGAAAATATAGCCATCATACAACGTTGAAAGGTGGCAGGGGCATTACATAACCCAAAAGGCATTCTTCGGTAAGCAAAGACACCATAAGGGCATGTGAAGGTAGTCTTTTCCTGATCGTCAGGATGGATGGGGATTTGAAAGAATCCCGAGTAGCCGTCTAGATAACAAAAATACTTATGACACGCTAGACGCTCTAACATTTGGTCAATGTAGGGAAGAGGGAAGTGGTCTTTCCTAGTGGCTACATTCAGCCTCCTATAATCAATACACATCCTCCACCCAGTCACTAGTCTAGTAGATATGAGCTCGTTTTTCTCATTAGTGACGACCGTAGTCCCTCCCTTCTTAGGGACTACCTGAACAGGACTAACCCACTTGGAATCAGAAATAGCATATATGATTCCCGCATCTAACAATTTCTGCACCTCTTTTCTAACTACCTCTTGCATAGTGGGGTTCAAACGACGCTGACCCTGCCTACAAGGTTTATGGTCTTCTTCTAAGTGGATACGGTGCATACAAAAGTCAGGACTAATACCTTGTAAATCGTCAATGCTATAGCCTATAGCCTTTTTGTGCCTTTTTAAAACCACCAATAAATCAGAAAGTTGGCTTTCAGATAGGCTAGCACTGACAATTACAGGATTCATCTCATGGGAATCAAGAAAAACATATTTAAGATGAGAGGGGAGGGGTTTAAGTTCAGGTTTCTTTACCTCGATAACCTTAGTGGGGTTACCTAAGCTATAAACCTTCTGTAACTTGCAGTCCTCTCCTGTCAGCAGTTTTTCCATTGCAACTACTTCTTCATTCCGTGAGCTTCCAGCTTCAGCAGTGCTGGAAATTAAGGCGATCTCCAGAGGATCCCTATTCAAACACAAAGAAAGACAGTCATCAATAGTTATATCAACAATATCGACTCTATGACATGTCTCTTCTAACATGGGATGTTTCATGGCATTGTCTAAATTAAAAGTAATTGTATCATCCCCCACTGTTAGTGTAAGTCTCCCATTCTTAACATCTATAACCGCCCCCGCAGTATGGAGGAATGGTCGTCCCAAGATGATAGGAATTTGGGTGTCCTCAGCCATATCTAAGACAACAAAGTCAACTGGTATGAAAAACTTCCCTACTCTAACCGGTACGTCTTCTAAAATCCCTAAAGGGTGTTTAATAGAACGGTCGGCCATTTGTAAGGTCATGGTTGTAACAGTAAGTTGACCCATATTAAGTTTTTTGCATATAGAAAATGGCATAACACTAACACTAGCCCCTAAATCACAAAGGGCTTTATCAATTGCTAAGCAACCTATATTACAAGGAATAGAAAAACTCCCTGGATCCTTTAGCTTTGGTGGTGATCTGGATTGCAACACAGCACTGCATTCCTCAGTAAATGCAACCGTCTCCACTTCATTAAAGGACCGCTTCCTTGTCAATATATCTTTCATGAACTTTGCATAAGCCGGCACTTGAGTAATCAACTCGGTAAAAGGTACACTCACTTGTAGATTCTTGACCACCTCCATAAACCTCCCAAACTGTTTATCAAGCTTGGATTTATGTTGGCGGTGCGGAAAAGGAAGTGCAATGACAATGGGCTCGGCTTCTTTAGCTTTGGAAGATGAATTGGAAGTATTTTCATCCTGATCAGGGGTTGCTCGATCGAGCAGAGGACTTGCTCGATCGAGTTTTGGTGTACTGTAGCTGTCAGAAACTTCCCGAGACAAATTTGAGCAAATTTTCTGGGTTGCTCGATCGAGCAAGGGGGTTCTGCTCGATCGAGCAACCTCTATTTCAGCCCCTTTTTCGCCTTTTTTCGAACTTTGATCAGCAACTTCCAAGCTTTCATTGGTTTCATCCCTTATCATTTCAGGGCCTTTGTAATGGGTTCCACTCCTCAAAGTGATAGCATTGGCTTGTTCATGTGGAGGGTGTCCTTGAGGAGGAAGATTACCGGGTTGCTTATGTGGATTTTGAATTGCCAATTGGGCAATTTGAGTGTCCACCATCTTATTATGAGCTATTAACTGTGAGATCTGAGCATCTTGCTTTTGTTGGATCATAAGACTCTGCTGCAACATGGCTTTCAATTCCGCCATATCATTACTTGGAGGTGGTGGAGGTGGAGGTTGTTGAAAGTTTTGGCCACCTTGATTGGAACGATTGAAGTTACCTTGGAAATTGCGATTTTGAGGAATCACATAAGAGGAACCTTGTTGCTGATGTGGCGGTGGGGTAGGATTAAGAACATTCTGACTTCGGTAGGATAGATTGGGATGCTCTTTTGTCCTTTCATTGTAAAAATTGGAGTAAGGTGTACCTTGCTTAAAAGATTGAAAGGCAAGGACTTGCTCAACCGTACTCATACATTCCACTGCAGTATGCCCCATAGTACCACATCTTTCACAGGTTGGCTCTTGTTGAACCATGGCATGAACCGTTTGCTTATTTTCCAAGACTTTGAAGTTTGTAACTCGGCAATTTTGGCAGTTAATGCCTCCAACTGAGCTGCAACTGCATTATCCGTACCTCCTCTCCTCACATTACCCTCTAGGATTCCCATACTCAGCAGTGTGAGTAGCCATCTCATCAATTAGCTTCCAAGCATTGGCATCGGTAGTGTTATTTTGGAATCTCCCATTGGCAGCAGAATCGAGCAATGTCCTCTGATCGTCATATAACCCATTATAAAATTGGTTGCATAAGAACCAAGTATCAAAACCATGATGTGGAACAGACTTGACAAGCTTTTGGAAGCGAACCCAGGCCTCATTAAAGTTCTCATTGGGACCTTGTTTGAAACTTGTGATTTGGCTTCGAATGGCATTGGTTTTCTGTGGCGGAAAATATCTTTTATAGAATGCAAGAGCCAAAGAATTCCAATCGGTGATGCCAAGTGCAGCCATATCTAACTCACTCAACCAATCTTCTGCCCCGTCTCGTAATGAAAAGGGAAATAACACCAACTTGATCTGATCTTGTGTCACCCCACCCGTTAAAGGAATAGAGCAACAATAGTTAGTGAATTTCTCCATATGCTTAGCAGGATCCTCAGTATGGCTCCCTCCAAACATGTTTCCCTCCACCAAAGAGATATAAGATGGACGAATCTCAAAAGTACTATTACCCGTGGTAGGGAGTTGAAATCCCTTGGGAATAGATGCAACAGTAGGCTCCGAGTGGCTGGCTAGAGTAGGCATGGTTGTAGTAGGTACAGAAATAGGTGTATCCTCTTCTAAGGACGGTTTTTCTGCGACGAATTCGGCGTAAACTGTTTCAAGCGTACTCAAGTCTTCCGCTTCTTGAATTTCCTTCCAAAAGTTCCGTCTAGCCCGGAGAGTCTTCTCTGGTTCGCAATCGTAGGGCACGAGAACGGACCTAGAACACCTGGGCATAAACAAAAACTAAAGAAAAGGATGAGAACGGTCTCAAGGAACTTAGGTTCCCTGAGACGAAAAAGACAAACTAAGTAGAAACAAACAGAAAACTGTTGCCTCCCCGGCAACGGTGCCAAATTTGATAAGGTTAGCGGTAAGCAAGGTATCGAATCCACAGGGAGGCGGTAGTATTCTAATCTGTTAAACTAGGTTTGTCTCTTAAGTAACAATTTCTGGGTTTTGAGATTTGAGTTCTAAA